>VWYK01064863.1:0-10228 GCA_013399775.1 Semnornis frantzii | reverse complement strand
CCTGTACTAGTGGGAGGTGTCCTTGCCTATGGCAGGGGGTTGGACCTAGATGATCCTTGAGGTCCCTTCCAACCTTACCATTCTATGATTCTATAAGGCTTGGAAGCCAAGATCTGAATTCATGTCCTCAGCAACATATCTCTCTCTCTTTGTTTATAAGCTTATTCCACGAGTCTCTGTGCCTCACTATAGATAAAAATGGAAAACGTATTTACGAAAAAAGAGAAAATGTAACAGGACTTATTAAATAAAGTGGTCCTTTGGTAGATAAATCAGTTCATAGAATCACAGAATAAATCATAGAATAGCTTAGTTTGGAAGGGACCTCAGAGATCATCTTCTCCAACCCCTCTTCCATGGGCAGGGACACCTGTCAACTAGACTCGGATGCTCAAGGCCTCATCCAACTGGGCCTTGAAGACCCCCAGGGAGGAGGCATCCACAACCTCCCTGGGCAACCTGTCCCAGTATCTCACCACCCTCAAGCTGAAGAACTTCTTCCTAAGATCCAGTCTAAACTTACTCTTCTTCAGTTTCAAACTATTCCCCCTTGTCTTGTCTCTAGACAATGTTATGAAAAGTCCCTCTGCAGTCTTCCTATAGTATCCCTTCAGGAACTGAAAGGCAGCTCTATGGTCACCATGGAGTCTTCTCTTCTCCAGGCTGAACAACCCCAGCTCCCTCAGCCTATGCTCATCAAAGAGGTGCTTCAGCCCCTTAATGGTCCTCGTGGCCCTCCTCTGGCCTTGCTCCGACAGTTCCTAAATGTAACAAGAGGGAGCTGAGAACAGCAGGGAATCATTCAATCCATGTGCAGACTTTAAGGATGCTATTTCTCCAGAAAGTCATGTGTGGCAGCTGTGATACTTTCTGAGTCACAAAACCTGACTGAGCAGCAAGAAACAGGCCTGGAAAAGTTTTTAGCTGTGAAACCACTTGATATCATGCCAGGTCTTACCCCTAAATGTGTGTGACAGCCCATGAGAGATCTGCTGTAGGTTGCCCTTGTAAGGATATCCCACAGATCAGGAGGAGCAGCTGCAAGCTTGATCCTGGTATTAACACCACCTGTAAAATCCACCAAGGCTTCTGAAACTCGCCCAATCTGCAGATCTTCATAGGAGCCATAGAGTCTGGCAAACAACAAAAAAAAAAATACATCAGTACATGAGGTTATAGTCACAGATGATAGGTTGAAGAAGGCTGTACCTCATGGGCATGTTTTACTATGCTTACTCATGTAAATCTTTCTCATTTAGGAATCTAGCCAATTGCCTCCAAGACTGTCCATAGTCTGAAAGGAGCTCTTTACTATCCTTCCTCATTGCACACTAGTGAGAACATGCCCAGCACTACCTCTTTGATAACTCTGAAAATATCACTAGACACTGATACAGTGCCTTGAGAGGCACATTGTGCCTTAACAGTCCAATCTGATTTTGTTTGCCACTACAGAGCAACTTTCTCTGCTCTTTCTGCTCTAATGATAACTCAGAGGGAAAGAGCTGAGCTTTCTCTCTTTTGCTTTGATCTTTTTCTCACTGTGAGCTAGGAATTTTCCTTGCTCTGCAGAGATAATTTCAGCCCAGGATTAACAAACTCTATTAGTTTCTTAACCCTGATAAACCACTGTAGACAAAACACCTTAGAGAGAAGCCAGCACTCTCACCATGCCATGTCAGATATTGAATGCCTTAGCTCTAGGGGAAGCTCAGGGCAGGAACTTCTACCAAAACCAAAGTACAATTCTTCAGCAGACTCCCAAGTGAAACTTATGGAGGTTTGGCAATAACACATCAAAAGACATACCAGAAATCATACACATGAATCTCTGCCTGTGACCTTCCACTCCCCTGCAGTACTGACAAGGAAGGCATCATCCTAGCCAATACACTCCACACAACCCATAATGCTCAGAGGACAACTCCCCAGAATATTTTTGTTTCCACACCTTCTCCCTAAACCCCTGGGTTTAAACTTAGAAGCCTGCACTGCTAACAGCTGCAGCAGTGGCAGGTTTTACTGTGCAATAACAGCAAGATGAGAGCCACTTACTACACTCCAAACGTGGCAAGGCCTAGTAGATCCATTTATAAACAAGAGTAAACTGCGTAGGCACCAGCCAACGTCTTTCAGAGAGACTATCTGAGTAACTTGGAATGAGTCACTTACTTAGCATATGCCTTCTCCAGAAGGGCTCCCCAGAACACGTTCTTATAGACTGAGGACACAAAGACCAGCTCTCCCGCCTCGGTCACCGGCAGGCGATCGTCAACCACCACGTCAACCCATTCGCCGAAGTGCCAGAACTGTCAGGGGAAAGGAATGAGCTGATGTTTCCCTTGGAAGGGACCTCCCCTTAAAACAACAGGAAAGGCAAGATAGTGTAGCTGTGGGCACAGGACAAACTGTCTTGAGGAGAGGGCTCCTCTGGGTCAGTGAGATGTGCTGACTCACCGCCGAGGCCAACTCCTCAACCTCACCCCGCCAGTGGAAAAAACAAAGCATGGATCGGCAATGGTGTGGCCAGCAGGACCAGGGAAGTGACTGTGTCCCTGTACTCAGCACTGCTGAGGCCCCACCTAAAACACTGGCTTCAGTTTTGGGCCCCTCGATGAAAGAAGGACATTGAGGTGCTGGAACGTGTCCAGAGAAGGGCAACACAGCTGGTGAAGGGTCTGGAGAACAGGGCTGATGAGGAGCAGCTGAGGGAACTGGGGTTGTTTAGTCTGGAGAAAAGGAGGCTGAGGGGAGGCCTCATTGCTCTCTACACTCCCTGAAAGGAGGTTGGAGCGAGGTGGGGTTGGTCTCTTCTCCCTAGTAACAAGTGACAGAAGGAGAGGAAATGCCCTGAAATTGTGCCAGGGTAGGTTTAGGATGGAGATGAGCAACAATTTGTTTGCTGCAAGGGTGGTCAGGCATTGGAACAGGCTGCCCAGGGAGGTAGTGGAGGTGTTCAAGAAACCATGGCATTTCAGGACACGACTAAATGTCCATGGTGGTCTTAAGTTGATGGTTGGGCTGGGTGATCTTAGAGGGTTTTTCCAACCAAAAGAGTTCTTGATTATATGATGCTATCAGGATTAAGCAGAGAAATTAGGCATAGCTGGGGAAGGAGTTTCTAACTGTAGAGTTACATCAAGAGCTGGATGAAAGGGTAGAAGGTTAGAACAGATTTGTTCAAGCCCAGCTAACTGTTGTCACTATGGAGAAGGATTTTTGTCTAGATTAAAATATGGGTAAGGCAGGGCTAGAGAGAAGGGCCAAGCAGAGGTATATCCTCAGACTGGCTTGTAGCTGATCCACTGCTACACTGCTTTTGTGCCAGGGGTGCTGGGCTACTCTCCAGGCTTAGATATCCTCTGGCCACTTGCCCCTGCCTAAGGGGAACCACACAGAAATGATATGAGGGTGTGACACAAAACGTGACTGAGAATTTCTCTAGACCTCCTGCACTCTGGGGGAGCAGATGTACCCGGAAGTGGAAAATGCCAGCATATTTCCTCTCAAAGCTCTGGTTTTGTGGCACGACTGCAGCCAAGATGTCCTGGTGGAACGTCAGGGCTTCCAGGGCCGCTAGGAACCAGCAGTTCTCTGCGCCAAGACAAACGGACACATGCAGTTGGCTGAAAAGTGAGAGTTGTCAGCCAAGGTCAGGAACACCACCAAGTTCCTAGCAAAAGAACCGCTGTGCTGATGTCTTTACAGTTATACCAAATTGTACCCAGCAAATGTGACAATCCAGATGTGTGCTTTACTTAAGCAAACCATGACTAGGCTCTAATTGTTCTCTTGTGATCTTTTCATTTGGATACTGTTTGGTTAACCAAGACATTTAACATGAAATAGCTCTCAGTGGAAACATTCTGGTTTCTACTGACATTGTGTAAGGCTTTTTTTTTTTTTCCAATTCTCTATAAAAGTACACTATTTTAAAAGCAATCATTCTCCTTTTCTCTGTAAAACATTCACTTGTCAGAAGAGAAAAATAACTTCCAAAGGATCTCACATGTGAGACTGTATTCATCAGACTTTAAGGACTTACAGCACTTGAAAATTAATTTAGTCCTGCCTCTCACTGTTTCAAAGATGCCACTCGCACTGAGCCTTAGGTACCAGCACAGCAGACACACTCACACTGAGCCTTAGGTACCAGCACAGCAAACACACTCCCAGCCAAAGGTACAAGGATACCCAAAGTCTCTGATTTTCCTACATCTGGGGCCTCCATTCAGTTGTCAAACAGCAACACTACAGGATCAGTGCAGTATTGGCACGCACAGAAGCAGCAGAGAGAGTGGTGAGTTCAGTTTGTGGACACACCTCTCACATCTCCCATCTCCTCCTTGAAGCTTGGCAGGTTTCTTACCGAGTCCAACCCACCTTAAGGATTGCTTTATCTGCAGCATGCCCAGTGAAGAGATAAGTATGTGCACACCTTCTCTTTCTATCCCACATTTTACAGAGTCAAAATTCCAAGGAGTGTTATCTTCTATAAACATATTTGGATATCTACACAAAGGAGCTTCCTTACCTACCAGTCCTTGGCAGAGATCAAGTTGCTTTCTGTTTGCAGCATAAAATACTGGACTTTTGTGCAGAGCCTAGGAAGCACAAACCAGAACAAAACAGGAGAGTCAAGTTAGTAAAGTAAGCTGGTTTATCTTGAAGTCAAGGACTTCTTGTGAGCAGAACTTCATTCAGATTCACCAATTACATCAGATTAGAAGGGACCCACAGAGGTCATCTTGTCCAACTCCCCTGCACTCAGCAGGGACATCTCCAGCTAGATCAGGCTGCCGAGGGGCAGATTGAGTCTTAACCTGAATGTCTCCAGAGATGAAGCCTCAGGCACATCCCTGGACAACCAGTTCCAGTATTTCACCACTCTCATGGTGATGAACCTCCTCCTGATGTCCAACCTAAATCTCCCCCGCTCCAGTTTCAAACCATTGCCCTTCATCTTATTACTGCAAGCCATTCTAAACAGTCCCTCCCCAGCCTTCCTGTAGGTCCCCTTCAGATACTGAAATGCAGCTCTAATGTCTCCCTGGAGCCTTGTCTTCTCCAGGCTGTACAGTCACATTTCCTTCAGCCTGTCTTCATAGCAGAGGTGCTCCAGCCCTCTGATCATCTTGGTGGCCCTCTTCTGGACCAAATCCAGCAGGTCCATGTCTCTCTTGTATTGGGGACCCCATAGCTGGACACAGTACTGCTGGTGAGGTCTCCCCAGAGCAAAGCAGAGCAGAGAGGCAGAATCTCTCCTCTCCATCTGCTGTCATGCTTCTTGTGATGCAACCCAGGCAGCCACTGGCCGCCTGGGCTGCAAGTGCCCATTGCTAGCTCAAGTCCAGCTTTTCACTCACCAGGTACCTATAAGTCCTTTTCTTCAGGGCTGCTCTCAATCTCATCATCCTCCAGCCTACACCAATACTGAGGATTGCCCTGACCTAGGTGCAGGAGTTTGCACTCCCATAAGATGGGAAATTGAGTGAGTTTGTTGTCCAGGATGTAAAATCCTTAGGTGATACAAAACACTCCTTCTGCCTGTTCAAAGCTTTCAAAATACTTAGAGTTCCTCTGTCCCAGGCATTGTTCTGTTGCAGGCATCACTCTACAGTTACCATGTGCTCTGGCTAACCTGACACAAGCTTGGGTACACATTCAAGCTTGGCCTACACTAAATTTGGTCCCTGACCCAAGCCAGTGGTGCTCAGGTGCATCACCACTGCTCTCCATGAACACCTGGCTGAGAAGACAATCCTTCAGACCTGTCAGCCCTGGTCCTCCACAATTACTGGGAAATTCCAGTACAAGAAGTACACTGTGAAACCATTACTGTTCAGACTTTCAGCTAACCTGGCTTATGACTCCTTGATCTGACTGACAATAAAGCCACAGACTAACTGATGGCTTCTACAGAAGTTCCTGTTGCTGTGACAAGAGTGGATCTATGAATAATTGTTCAGAGAGAAATTATGTTGTTACTTCCCACCACCACCACCACCCCCCCCCAAGTGCCTCTGGGGTTAAATTAATAACCTATGTGTCAAACTTATGTTTCACTCTAATGACCTACAAATTGCTCAAGCTAATTTTCACACTGTTGGCATCCCCCTGCAGGCAGTAGCAGAGAAATGGCAAACCCTCAGAAGGCAGTTACAGTAATTAGACACCAACCTCTATCCTTGGTGAATCTGGGTGTTCAGTTTTGCAGGTCATTAGTCACAGATGCAGCAAACCACAAGCCTGAAGGCTGAATGACAGTCTCAGCATTCCCTTTGCAGCACAGGGACTGAAGGAATCAAAGGCATTCATCCTCAGAGAGCCTTTGCTGAGCTGAGTTGAGAATTCAGAGCTAACAGCAGCCTTCTTCACCAGGCAAGTTTAGAGCAGCAGAATGGTGGACTACAGATAGAGGAGGTTTCAAGTCTATTCCAATACCTCTGGGGTGAAGGGACACCTGAAGGGCTTTGTAGATGCCAGGACTCAACTTGACCTTTCCCTTCCAAATACCTCTATGCTAACACAGCTGCCTCGGCTGCATTGCCTGGCACAACTCAGCTCAGCCTCCTGAGAACTGCTCTCTCTCCCCCCACCTGCAGATCCTGACTTAGCACAAACCATCTGTGAGACTGAATTACATACAGGAGTGAAACATCTCCCTTCAGAATAGATGCTGAGGGAGCTGGGTCGCTTCAGCTTGGAGAAGTGGAGACTGTGGGGTGACCCATTCATGTTTAAAAACATGTGAAGGGCAGTGTCAGGAGGATGGAGCCAGGCTCTGCTCAGTGATGTCCAGTGACAGGACAAGGGGCAATGGGTGCAAGCTGGAGCAGAGAATTCCTTATGTGAGCGTAAGGAACAACTTTTCCCTGTGAAGGTGCCAGAGCCCTGGGGCAGGCTGCCCAGAGAGGTTGTGGAGTCTCCTTCTCTGGAGGCATTCAAAACCCACCTGGATGTGTTCCTGTGTGACTTGCCCTAGGTGATCCTGCTCTTGCAGGAGGGCTGGCCTGGATGATCTTTAGAGGTCTCTTCCAACCCCTAACATTCTGCAATGAAACTCTGAGCACCAGAGCTGCTACTCCCAAGTTCTTCTGCTTGCTTTGCAAGTATCTCTCCATCTCAGTGATTACCACAAATCTTGCAAAAACTCAGCCTTTCTACAAAATTGTTAAATATGACAAAATATGCCAGCTAGAAAACAAGTTAGCTAAGAGATGCTATCTGCTACAGTACCCAACAGAATTTCCTTTCAGACAAGGTAATGCAAGGACTCACTGCTACTGCAATTCCCAGATAATTCCATACATTGCTTGCAGGAAGATATGACTGTCAATAGCTGCATAGCAGCTCAGTAAGAACAGAACTGCCATTGCTAGTAACAGGTCTTATCTAACAGGGCCAGGCCTCCCAGACTTGCTATCTAGCCACTTGTTATGAGAACTTGGTCTGGGACCAGCCCTTGCAACCAGGTGTTTCTTGTTGTGATGCCCAGCTTAAGCATGAGATACCAGTAAAGGCCTTGAAAATATGAGTACAAGTGAAAAACAGAAGCCCCAGAAATAAAACCTACCAACTGACTGATGGCCAATTACTGGTTGTGGGGAAAGCTCAACCTTGAGAGCTGGGAGAAGATAGCTCTAAGTACAATAAAACAGAGTAAGACAAGGCCCCTGTCCTGGCCTCCCAGACTTGTTATCTATCCACTTGTTATGAGAATGTGCTCTGTGGCCAGCCTTTGCAATCAGGTGTCTCCTGTGATGTCCAGTTTAAGCATGGGATCCCAGCAAAGGCCTTGGAAATATGGGCACAAGCAGAAAACAGAGGCTGCACAACTGAAAACAGCTCAGTGACTGATGGCCTATTACTGGTTGTGGTAGAAGCTTAACCTTGAGAGCTGGGAGAAGGTAGCTCTAAGCAGTGTAGACTAAACAGTTAAGCAGGAAAAACCCACCCCAACAAGAAGATAAGGCACCTGTGCAAACAGGAGCTCCAGCATCACAAAAGTATGTGGTCTGTGGGAGAGGGGTCAACAGCTAAGAACTGTCCAGAAGCTTAGCTTCTATATGGTCAAGTTTGAAATTCTGGGAGAGGGATCATTACCATGAGAACTGCCATCATGGAATCACAGTGGGATCTTAGGAGGAAAGGCTGAGAGACCTGGGGCTGCTCAGTCTGGAGAGGGGAAGGCTGAGAGGGGGCCTTATCAATGGCTACAAATATCTGCAGAGTGGCTGTCAGAAGGATGGAGTCAAGCTCTTTCCAGTAACACCCAGTGACAGAAGGAGGGGCAGTGGACTTGATCACAGGGAATTCCATCTCAACAGGAGATAAAACTTCTTTACTGTGAATGTGCTGGAGCCCTGGAGCAGGCTGCTCAGAGAGGCTGTGGAGTGTCCTCTGGAGATCTTCAAAACCCACCCAAATGCGTGACCTGCCCTAGGTGATCCTGATTTAGCATGGGAGTTGGAATTAAAGGTCCCTTCCAACCCCTAATATTTTGTGATTCTGTGTGACCACAAGAGCTGTGAGCTCCAAGTACAGCAGCCTGCAACTCTCCTTCACCTGCTCTGAGCATTGCTGGATATAAACTGAACAAGGCTGGCCATGATTTGGGGCAACAAATGCTTCAAAGGCAGTTATCAAATTCCATGTACCCCAGCTTCCCTAGTGACAGGTGATACCAAAACTGTCATCTCTGGAGTATGAGAACAGCCAAATTCAACAGCTAAGTTAATGTCTAAGAGTAGCTTGCCCAGTGCTGGGTATCAGCTGCAAATAGTTCTCTTACTCCAGAGCACCCACTGCAAGTCACTTACATGTGGCCTCTTCCACTGTAAATTCCGGGGCAGCTTCTTCAGCAGCACTCCTGTTCCAATAGAGCTGTTGTCAGCAGGGAAGTTATCATCTGTGAACAGGCATTTGTCCTTCAGGCACTTCTCCAGCAAGTCCTGGTAGTTCTGCTGGATGGGTGTGGTGTGCTTTTGAAAGATACTCTTGCCTAAAGGTACAGGTGACTTCTTTTTCTTCCAACATGGCAGAAAAGGCATGGTGAGGTTCAGGGTAACACCAGGATAATGCTCAGCTCTGAAGATTCTGCAGGGATCTCACCCTGTGCAGTCCTGCTAGAAACTCCTTGTTTCTTGGAATGAGGTGTGTCTTGTCCAGAAGAATGCCTGATCATTAAAGTAAATGTAGAAAGTATATTTCATAATGGCTTTTGAAATTCTGTTCTTTAGCTAGTGGGAGAGTATGGGGCAGTGATGCTCTCAAGAGATCTGGGGACCCATCCAACTCTCATCTCATAAGGGGACATGGAGCTGCTGGAGAGGAGACAGAGGAGGCCACTAAGAAGATCAGAGGGCTGGAGCAGCTCCCCCCTCTGGGGACAGGTTGCAAGAGATGGGGTTGTTCAGCCTGAACAAAGGGAAGGCTCCATGGAGACCTTATAGCAGCCTTACAGAACATGAAGAAAGCTGAGGAGAGACTTTTTACAAGGGCTTGTAGTGATAGGATGAGAGGGAATGGATTGAAGCTTGAAGAGGGCAGATTTGGATTGGAGATCAGGAAGAAATGTGGTGAGACACTGGAACCTGGGAACTGTTTGCCCAGGGAGGTATTGGATGCCCCCTCCCTGGAGGTGTTCAAGGCCAGGTTGGATGAATCCAACTGGTCTACTGGAGGGTGCCCTTGCCCATGGCAGAGGGCTTGGAACTAGATGGTCTTTAAGGTCCCTTCCAACCCAAACTAGTGTATGTGTCTATGAATCTATGAACCTAGCATCTATCACTGCATTTCCAAGGCTTTACAGTTTCCCTCAAAAACATAAAATAGAATCCTAGAATGGCTCAGGTTGGAAGATCATCTATTCCAACCTGCCTGCCAGGCTAGGGACCCATCTCATCTAGACTTGGATGCTCAAAGCCTTATCCAATTTGGCCTTGAATAACCCCAGGGAGGAGGCATCCACAACCTCCCTGGCCAACCTGTGCCAGTGCCTCACCACCTTCACTGCAAAGAACTTCCTCCTAACATCCAGTCTAAATCTTCCCTCTGCCAGTTTAAACCCACTGTCCTTTCTCTAGACACCCTTATGAAAAGTCTCTCTGCAGCCTTCCTGTAGGATCCCTTCGGGAATTGGAAGGCAGCTCTAAGGATGCCCTGGAGTCTTCTCCAGGCTGAACACTTCCATCTCTCTCAGTCCATTCTTATAGCAGAAGTGCTC
>VWYK01064855.1:93295-105655 GCA_013399775.1 Semnornis frantzii | reverse complement strand
ATTCTATGATTCTATGACAAGGACCCTGGTAGGGAAATTGGGTGACCTAGGTCCTAATCCTGGCTCTGTTCAAGCTGCAGGATAGTCTCAGGCCACTACTTTTCCCCTCTTTGGTCTGTTTTTGTTCTTCCCTTATGCCTTGCCTGTTTCAATTCCAGGGTATGTTCACCAAACTCCGTGCTCCTTACTAGCTGTTCATCCAGTTTGAAGCACAGGGCACTCATACTCTCATCTGATTCCTGTTTAATGCAAATAATGTTAGAGATCTGAACATTTTTACTCTTACCCCTTTGATAAGATTAAATATATATATTTTAAACGTGAGGTCCTGAAGGCCTCCTGGTTTGTTTTTTTTTTTTCCATTTACTCCTCAGAGTAAGTTTCAGCTTTGATTGCACAGAAGGCTTTAACATTTATGTCCTTGGAGGAGGCTGGAGATGCTAGTTGAAAGCGCAGCCATGCACTTCATGGGGCAGTCCTGGCCTGCCCAGAGGGCTGCTCCAACTAAACAGAATCAAATTAAAGTGCATCATAAAATTACAGCATGCTTCTCTGTAAAGTTTGATTTTTAGTATCCCGGGCCTGGACTTCAGATTTCATTAGGAGCAGCACTGGGCACAGCAGCTTGCAGTGCTCCACTGTGGGATATGGGGACCCTCTAGTGGAATAGGCACCGGCAGCAGGGAAACACAGGGGCTGCCGAGGGAGGGCAGGGTCACCTTGCCTTTCCAGGGGCTTTCTTAGGGCCAATGAGTAATTAGGAGAAATAAAATCCTGACTCTGGAACCTGTCTATTTATGCTCTTCACCCTGTGCAAGGGTGACAGGATACTGTTGGGTTTTGAGGTTGTGTATAAATGGAGATGTGAGGTAACTTAGTCCTTCCAAAATCAGGTCTTTGTGGTTCTCAGTCATGATGGGAGAAATGCAGTGCAAAAACATACACAATATCATTAGTACTTCCTCCTGTGCATAGTGCTGACATGGTGGTACCCTCAAGGCTTAGTCTCCAGGCTTATGGGATCACACAGGGTGACACCCACGTAGCAGTTCTCTTCAGACTGAATGGCCCTGCTGGGAAAATCACTACTGCTGTCTGTAGAAGGTATAGGCCTTCCAGAAATGAAACTCCATGTCATGGGAGGCAAAGGAGTGCTTCGATGTCCCAAGATTTTGCATTTTTTTCCCTCTTCACAGGGACCTAGTCCAGCAATTAACCCATGTTGTAGGCTTCTGTATATCAGTGCCACACCACGGAGGTGAATTAGTTTAGCTAACCTGTCCAGTTAGGGGGAATCTGGCATGTCATGTACATTCAGATCTCAGCAGTCTGCAGTCCCACTTGACTCTCTTTTCACTCTTCTGGAAAGGGTGACTTTTTGAAGCAATACCAGGGCATTGGCAATACAGCTGGTTTCACAAAGGGTTGTGGAAAAGCTTAGGGTATCTAACGCAGCACAATATGAATGTAAAATGATGTACCATGCACAGTGTCACAAATGCCTAGCTTTCCCTTCCACAGCATTGTACGTCTGCTGCCTCAGGACCGGCAGGGCTGTACTAGCAGCTCCTTGGTTTGAAAACAAAACAGGTAGCTCCATCTAGAGGTCTTTGATAAGAGAAGAAACCCTGTTTTTCGTAGCTCTGCACTTAAGTTGCTGTCTGATGCAGCGCTGCGTACGTAGGGGTGCTTTCCCTTGTGCTATGTGGCTATATCTTCCTTTTTCCAAATGTTTTATAAGTTTAAGATTTTGGAGCAGAGCTTTGAGGTCTCAGAGCAGTCCTGAGGTATTTCTTTTTTAATCTGCTTGTTGTTCAAAGTGAGTTGCAACTCAGCAAGACAATATTTGTTTAGCTTGCTGCTTGTGTGCAGAGTTAGGGGCATAAATGGGATGGACAAGGAGATCTTGACCATTATCTCTTCTTGTGTCTCCACGGACATCTCAGGATTTCTCAGCCTGACATATGAGAAAGGGTCATGCAGGAGCTAGCAATGGTATTTAGTGGGTGCTCCCACACTGACTCAAAAGAAGGCAGAGAACATCCCTGTGGCACTCAACATGGAGTGGGGTTGGGGACATGCAGATAGCCTTTACTTATAGGTGTCCAACAGAGGTATTGTATTAAGTAATTAGGAATCTAACGCTTTGTCTCAATGAGTACTTGTGATTTTAAAGATGTCAGTAACAGTGCATACACAGAGCTGTAATGCTATGCTAGGGGATATTTTGGGGTTTGATTCTGAACCAAGAGAAGAGTTCTTCAGAATGGACTGAAGAGTAAAAATCTATATTCATTACATAGAATTTAAAGGCTAATAAAGCCCAATACCTCCCACGTGTTTCTTCTTCTTGTAGTCATCTAGTCCAGGTAATTGTTCCTTTCCCCCTTTATGCATTGTTCATTATCGTTATAGAGTCATAGAATTATTAAGATTCTAAGACCTCCAAGATCACCAAGTCTAACCATTAACCAACACCACCAAGTCCACCACTAAAACATGATCTTAAGCACTTTGACACAGGCAGAGCATCTTGCACTTGACCTTGTTGAACAGCATGAACCTCGTGGGCCCTCTTCTCAAGCCTGTCCAGGTCCTTCTGGATGCCATCCTATCCCTCAAGTGTGCCAACCACACCACAATCACAAAGTGTGATTTCTGCTCTGACAGAATCTCTTCTTTTGCTGGGATAACATTCAGATAACATTCAGATACTTGTAGAAATTTAAATGATTCAGTGGGAGCAAAAATTAATAACATGCTGAATGACATGCACAGCAACTTTGCTAGGAAGATCCATTTTTGCAAGAGGAGATTGAGAGAAAAGCAGAGGAAGCAAGAGAGAGGTTGGTACAATGCTCCAGTATCTCATGCAAGAGCAGGGAGTGGGGTGCTTTTGTAACTAGGGTCTCTGGAACCTACTTTCTCTGTGTAAAACAAGGACAGGGCAGGTCTCCTCTGTGTTTGAACAGTCCTATTGTTCATGGAAAATCCTGAGATTCGTTATGTTCTGAGCTGTAGCAGGAACTGAAAGAGGCAGAGAGATGCCCTTTTAATACTACTCTGTTACTGCAGGGTAAGGAGAATGCATAGGCACTCAATGACATGGGGCCATTCCTAGCAATTCTCTGCTGATGTCAGCTTCCTAATGGCATAATGTGCACATCCTTGGGCTTCTTAAGCACTTTACAATTTCTTGTCTGACTGGTTTTCTTGCACAATACGTTGGCACGTGCTTGCTTGGGAAAGAGCATAGGAAGGAAGTAGTTATCAGAAGCCGATAGGAGGGAAGTTGTATCAGAAGTGCCTTGTTTATAGGCAGGAGCAGATAAGCTGACTCGTATCACTAAGTCCCTAGCACCACAACACTACATATCTCCATGCATATACCATGTGAGACACAGAAGAGGCTTTAACCTCTGCCCTAGGGATAACTGATGCACTTTCCAATCACCTAGTCATACATGCTAGTAGTGTCTGAGCCGGTTCTTAGCAAAATCTCTTACCCTTTTCCTCTCAATGCTGCCTTGGATTCGTTGGCTGCCAGACATTCAAATGGGTTTGCAGATGGTAAACCAATGTAATTTGGGATGATGTAATTTGGCTAAATTGAGGTTGGAACTAGGTGATCCTAGTGGTCCCTTCCAACCCTGACTGATTCTATGATTCAAATTTGCACTCCTTGACCGCCTTCTGACCACTCTATGTGTAATCAAATTATGATAGGACTCTGTTTCATAAGCCAAATGAGAAGATTATTGGTAGGGCATCTCCAATGCAACATGTTCATGTCCTGCATTGTGAATCATTTTATTTGGAGGAGAGTGGCCTTTCTTCTTCAGAGAGTTAAGCACCATGCGTGCTACTGATGTACTGGGGCACTGTGCTGGTTGTGGCCCTATCTTTCCGTTTAACCCAAGCTTTTTAATAAATGGGTAGGATCATTTATACCAGGTGTACCCTTGTGCCTCTGTAAGAGGAGAGAAGAACTTGTAGCTGTGAGTACTGTTCTGTTTTGCCTGGGACAGAATCCTAGGAAGCCATGGGCTGGAGTCAGCCAGGACTGCTAACTGGAGTCGGCGCACAGGTGTATCCCAGACCATGAACAGCATGCTCAGTATAAAGTGGGAAGTTTGCTGAAAAGAAGTGAGCCTTCTGCTTGGGCTTCTCCTGATCCTGCTCTTCCTCTCCTACTCCTGAGGGCTGCTTTCGTGTTTACTGTGACCACTGTACATTTGCTAGACTGCATATAACTTTATATGTTTTATATTTGGATCAGTAAGAGTGTTCCATTAAATCTCTTTTCATTTTGGTCCACAGGTCTGCCTTCGTTTTCCCAATTTCCCTTTTCTGTTGGGGAGGGGTTATCAGGTGATAGGGCAACTGCTATAGTTTTGCCCTGGATGTGGATTAAGCATAGAGAAGTGTTAGAAAAAGACCACTGGCTCAGAAAAGGAGTTCTAGTTCTTTCAATCTCATTAAATATACCCATTCTTATAGAGGCTAAACCACAGTCCCTTCACATATCCCCACCTCCAAAGTACTGACAGTTGCCTTGTAATATCAGTCTAACACTGACTGGAGGGAGTCTGGAAGATCCTGTTTCCAATGAATAGTAACAACACATTTCTGGGTGTCTCCTCTCTCACTTGTGTATCATGACACTGCTGGTTGAAGACAACTGCTCAGACAGCTTGATGAAAGCCACTTTCACGACAGGCTGTTGCTGGTTCTTCATGACAATTTGACACTGGTATGTTTTTGTTTGTTTGGTTGGTTGGTTTTGTTTTTCCATTACTTTGAAGTGAATCAGGACAAAAAAAGCAGAGCAAGTACAGTGTGCCTTAGGGGTCTTCAGCATTTGGACTGCAGCAGGTCTTTCGGACCTTCATAACATTGGGTAATGTTCCTCACATACAAGGGTTTGCAAGATCATTGATCTAAGCTCATTCGTAAACCAGAAGGCCGGAAGAGACCTCTACAATTATCTGGACTAGATGTCTGCACAAGGCAGAATGACATCACCCTTATTTGATGCGTCAGTCACAACAAAGAGGAAGTAAAGATATTTTAAAACTTGGATGTTGGATTTCAGTGAATTAGAGAGAGAACCATGAATGAAGCAGAAGGTTTTACAGCCTCCCAGATACATTTTAATATATCTTTATCCCATTATTATAAACACAGGCGGAAGCCGCTGTCCAAAAATAAATCCATGACAGTCAGAAGAGCAGAGGCCTCTTCAGATGTCTGGTACCTTGGAGCTCTCATTTTTCTAAAGAGAGGTTTGCTGGCCTAGGTGGGGCTGACCTGACTGTCTACATAGATTGCTTGAATCCATTTGTGTGTCGGTCATGCCTGGGAATAGGTGAGGAGCTAAATTACAAATAATAGGGCAAGACTGCTGGGAAAGAAATAAATCCCAATAAACCAAAACAATCAGTTTGTTCTCCAGTGTTTCCTGTACAAGTAATAAAATCTAATAACTGAGTTGCTGTTAACAGTTAATGACCACTGCATTTGTTAATGGACCCAGACAAATGAGAGCAGTCTAATAGAACAAACAGGCCATTAATTGTATTAATGGTTGGCTTGTAGGAGTTAGTGCTGTTATAAACTATATTCTGCAGTTTATAATACCAGCACTTTATAAAATGACCTGGTGTTTTCCAAAAAATAAAAAATAATAAGGGTCAGGTGAGTTCCAATTTAGAAGTGGAAAATAAGTATGCATGCTAACTAAGGAAAGCTGATATTACACTAAGTATCTTTTTCTAGTTTGGACTGGAATAAATCAGGACCAACAACAGACACACAAACCAGGGCTGAATTTCTTTTACCTGAATCATCAGCACCTTTGCTTTGGACTTCAGTGAGTTTTGCATTGATCCCATAATTATTATCATTAGAGAGGAATGTGATCCTTTTTTTTTTTTTTTTTTTTTTTCCCTAGACCACAAATGATTCCACACATAGGATATTCAGTTTTTAGCAGCTGTCATTATTTAGAGATTTAACAAGCAGTCTTACAGAAAGAACTATAAAAGGGAAGTTATATAAATAGACTAAAATTAATAGGGGAACCAAATAGAGTTAGTTCCTACTTCACTAGCCTCTACAGCTCTTTGAATTTCTGTATTTTTTAGTGCATTTGACTGTAGTTCCGCATACAAGAAATGTCAGTAGCATGTTTTGCAGTGGTAGTTGTGGCAGACAAAGTTTTTCCATCGCTTTACAGACTCACTTCTGAATGTAACCAGTGTTTGGTAGAAACTCAAAGTGGAGCAATGTAGTCATTTGCCCTTAACTTGCCAGATGGGGACAATACTAAATTATTACAGAATTGCAGGTTGCTGGTGAAGGGAGTAATGCACACTTCGGCTGGAAAAAAAGAAATGGGAGTTTTAAATGGTACATGAATGGGCTCTAATTTGTGTGCAGCTGTAGTGTGAGATGAGGCCAGGCTTAAATAGTAAACTTATTTACAACAGGGCTTAGCCAAGCACTTTGGTTTTGTTTGTGAAGACAAATGGCAACTTTTCCAGATCAAAGACATGAGAGAACTTGCATAAACTTACCCTTAAGGTTACTGTGACCTGAAGGAAGAATGCAAGAATAAACTCAGAGGATTGGTCCTGTCTTTGGCCATTCACCCATCTGGAGGGAACTGTAGCTAAGCCAGTCTCCTTAGATGTCATTCCTGAGTTTTCTCACTTAGATAAGAAAATTACAACCCAGAAGAACATAATAAGTACATTGGGTCACTCCTAGATTGATCATACCTCAGCCATGCTGTTCCAGAGAGCAGCCAGTCAATAACTGAGGCTTCAGAGTAAGAAGTTAAACGTTTAAGCAGCAAAGGATAGGAAATAAGGGAAGCACAGAGTGGTTCTTCCTCCCTTTGATCCTCTCTGATGGCAATTCGTAGTTCAAGAAGTTCCTAAGCCAGGGTTTATCTCATGGTTAGTAGCTACTTCTAAGTCCATAAATGTCTAGCCTCTTTGTGAAGCTGCTTGTATTTTTGGCCTCCTTTTTTGGCAAGGGATACTAGACTGTAGCTGTGCACTGTGTGAAAAGGCATCTGCTTCTGTGTGCTTTAAATCTGTTACCTCATAATTTCAGCAAGTGCCCCTTAGGTCTTTTCTGCGAAAGAATGAAAAATCCTTTCCTATTCATATAACTCACATGGTTTATGATTGTACAGATCTCCCTCAGATTTTCCCTTTCCCTCATTTTTCTGAGGTTCAAAATCTTTAGCTAACCCTGTTTCATGCCTTTGATCATATTTTTTGTCTTTTTTTCTGTTTTGTTTAGGTCTGTTGTGGATTTTTTTTTTGAGAAGGAGGGAGAAGCAGACTTGACCGCAATATAAACAGCATGGGTTTATCACTTGCACAGTGCCTGGGTGACAGTTTTGGCTTTGCTCACAGTTCTGTTTCTAATGATTACTAAGTCTATTTGGTTTCTTTGACAGTTGGTAAGTACTAAACTGTTCTTTTCCAGAGAGTTCTCCACCATTACACTAAAGTCTTCTAGAGTGGTAGAAAGTTGGTAAGGCTGCCTATTATGTGTTTATTTATCCTATAATCCACGTAGAACTTGGACTGAGCTGCATGATGTGCTTTAGTATGTGTTGCCATTACATGCCAGCCACGATGCTGCTGCTGAGGCACAACAGCAGTTCATTCTTTTGTCAGTTTCTTCAACAACTGTGTGTCATCAGTCGACTGCTCAGAAAGCTGTGCAGCTTGACAGCGTGTGCTAGGAAGAGCTGAGCCTCCCTGAGCACTTGAAGGCACGAAATGAATCAACCTGTCACATCTGGAGCCTGGTCCCTGAGCTCCTGCTGGCGACGAGAAGAGAAGCCGTGCTCCTGCAGACCTGCCTGGCACCTAGAGCTGTTCAAGAAGGTTCAATACAGCCATCACCAGATGGTGCTACTGCATTCAGCCTCGAGAGGTCAATCCGTACAGAGATGTTACGATTTTTGGAAGGAAATACTGAACTAGGGATGTTTTTTTCTGCTGTTTGGATGTCTGGAGAGTAGGCAGGGTATGTTCTAACGATGTCACTATGCAGATATCTTTGAGAACGAGACATTTGGACTTTGGCTGGGAGTTCAGAATCAGGGTGTGTTCAGATGCTGTTTGAGATGATCTGTCCCAGGCTGTTTCAAGAGGATAAACAAAATTAATTAGAGTCACATCATATCAGTCCACAGCATTGGGGTTTTTTTCCCCCTCCCCCTCCAATGGAAAACTGGCCAGGAATGGGTTGCTCATGAGAAATAAATTTATCAATTATAGCTCACTTTTTTTTTTTTTTAAGTTTTACAGTACTTTTAAATTTGTTTGTTTTGTTTTTAAAGCCCAAGTACAGGAATTGTGTTACCACATGCAACTCCAATGAACCACTGTGTAGAAAAAGTTCTTCAAGTCCCCTCTTCTATTGGTGTTATATATGAAACTCCAGGTCAGTGAAAAACCTCACCCCATGTGATTAAACTGAGGAAATGGCACCATCTGAACCTCTAACTGGCAGATTTTGGTCTTCTCCCTGCTCATGCCAGTAAATATGTGAGTCAATCATTGCTTCTAACAAGTTGCTTGGGAAGGCTTTCATCTCTGCTTCATCACAAAGGTGAGGAAAAGGTAGAGAGCAAATTTGACAGTATTACAACACTTTGTGATTATAATTCACCTTTATCATTGTGTTGGTTTGAGCTAATTGGAATATTTTTTAATAGAGAAAATTGTACTGTATGCAGTGAAGGAAAACAGTGCTGATGTCTACTTCACTCATAGGCTTGCTGTGAATGTTTACAAAAAAGATAAGAGTCTCTTGAGCGGGCAGTCTGGGTCACGAGGCAGTTGCTTGCTTCTTGGGTCTTGGGCTAGCAGCTCTGGCTTCTCCTCTCTCTTGAATAACTTCACTAACCACTTTTCTTCTAATCCTCCCCAGTCGAGCCTCCTCGCGCGTAAGCCAAACGTTGGGTAAGGTGTGGGGGTGGGGAGAAGGTGGAAGGGTGGTTGGGAGCCCCTCCTGGGGTCTCTGATTTCTGGGAGCGGAGTTGTGTTTCTGTATTACCTTAAACTTGTATATTTCTGTAAATATTCCTGTATATACTGTATATATTTGCTTGTATATTGTGCTGAGCTGTAAATATAGCTTCATCTTTTAACTTCCAGCCGGCTGAGAATCTAGTCTGGGGCATTTTAAAGTGTGGGGGGGCAGGGAACTCCCAAACCGTCACAATCTAATAACTACAGTCTCCAGCCTCCAAGAGCTCTTGCGAATCTAAGTTGATATTCAGACTTCTGAGCTTGGTTTATCCGCTCTGTCGGGGGAGCCTACAGATATTTAAGCTTCCATAAGGCTTTCACCACAAGAAATTTAGAGGCAGACCAGACATGGTAGGATCAGCCAAAATTTCTTCTTTTTAAATCAACATTCTTCATTGTTATTGCACTGAGCTCTTTGAAGACCTCCACATGAAGTAGAACATGTTTGATAATTTTGAGTTTAGAGAGTGAGCCTTCAGCCTCATCCTGTGGACATTCATGTTGGGTGCTTTCAAGTTCAAGTCTTTTGGCCCTGCCTGCAGCCAATACAGAGTCACAGCGAAGTCGCAAAACCTGTGGGTTGCTCATAATGGTCAGTATGGATTCTGTCCTGGCTCACACAGACTTCAAAAGACAGCTCAAGACTAGGAAGGGCAGAGGTGACTAAAGTGCAAAATGACAAATAATGAGAAGCTTTTTTTTTCACCTTTTGTGGTGTCACAAAAGCAAACCAGCAATGAATCGAGAAATTAAAGTGATAGTAAATATACATCAGTCATAAAGAAATGTGTACTTCTAACCAGCTCACTGCTGTGGGATGGAGGAATCCAAGAAGTTACAAAGATTAAACCCAGGATATCTGTAGGGAAAACTACCCAGCACGATAAAAGCTAATGCTAAACTGCATTTCGTAAGGAACACCAGCCAGACAACAACAACAAAAATCCTTAAATCTTGAAGTTTGTTATGGGGGACAGACTATTATGTGTCTGCTTGGCCATACTTTCTGTTAAACTACCTGGAGCTAGTCACTCCTGGGGACAAGATCCCAGCCCCTGTGGTGGCTAGGTTTTTCTTTTGAAGACTAAGTCCACATTTCTCTCTGGGATGAACTGCCCTAAACAAACTCAAAATATCTTAAACATTTATTTTCTCCAGTCAATGGTGTTAGATGAAGGAACTTAAAAGCCTCACAAAGAGGTCTGTCAGAAGTCTGATTTAAAGGGCTGTGAGATTTTTTGGCAGAACTGTGACTTCCTTGTGAGAAATGATCACATTACTGAACCTGTTCCACCTGCTGTGTCCTGAGAAGGCAATAAGAGTTGGGCTCTGTCTGAGGCTTGAAGGAGCCTTGGCTTGGTGCTCCTGAAAAATGTGGAGAAAAGGATGTGGGAAGGAGAGCAGGAGGAAATCAGAGAGGGAAACAGAAGCAGTCTGCTTGGGAATGGGTAGAATGTGAAAAATGGAGGGTGAAGGGAAGAGGAATAGGTTGGAGAAGTAAACAGAAGGAAGGAGAAAATTAAAGAAGCACACATAATGTAGCTGCCTGCACAATCTAAGACAGCCAGCCTTGGTACTGTCTGGCAGCAGTGGGAAGTTTCATAGGACACCATCTTCCACTCTGGGGAAAAAAAAAGCCAAACAAAAATCAGGTTGCCCAAGGAGGTTGTGGTTGCCTCCTCCCTGGTGGTGTTCAAGGCCAGGATGGATGAGGCCTTGAGCAGTTGAGTCTAGTTGACAGGTGGCCATGCCCATGACAGAAGTCTTGCAGTAGATCATCTCTGAGGTCCCTTCCAACCGGAGCCACTCTAGAATTCAAACATAAGGGGAGGCAGAGAGGCACAAAGCAAAACAGTAGAAAAACCTCATCACTCCAAACTTGGCATTCTGGGCTGGCATTACCAGTTCTGGGCAGACGAAACCCGTGCACTTCAGGTTTGAAGTTCTAGCTCACCGCCTGTACTGCCTGCCACAGGAAGAAGTCAAGTTTCTGCTGATTATCTTCAGTAGATAGCTAAAGATCTGTCTTCTGGAAGCACTGGGGGGCGTTAAACAGTTTGAGATGTGTTGTTCTCTTCTCTGTTGTAACTTCGTCTTGATTTCTTTTCCATGAAATTCCTTCGTGACTGAACCAAAAGTGGATTTTTTTGAGCTTTACAAAATTCCAGCATGAGAGAACTTTCAGTCTGGAGAAGAGAAGGTTTCAAGGAGACCTTATTGTGGCCTTTCAGTATCTTAAGGGGTTACAAGAAAGCTGGCAAGGGACTTTTTAGGATGTCAGGTAGTGACAGGACTGGGAGGAACAGATCTCATCAAGGAGAAGAAAATTAGATTATGTGTTAGGAAGAGGTTTTTCAGCATGAGGGTGGCAAGATACTGAAACAGGCTGCCCAAAGAGGAGGTGGAAGGCTCATCCCTGGAAGTTTTAAAGGCCAGGCTCGATGTGGCTCTGAGGAACCCGATCTAGTAGGAGGTGTCCCTGCCCATGACAGGGGGCTTGGAACTGGATGATCCTTGCGGTCCCTTCCAACCCTGTACAGCTCTGTGATTACAGCCTCATTTAACATCAGTCAAACAGTATCACCTTTCCTGGTAATTACAGGATTTCACTGCCCTGCTACCCAGTCCACACCATTCCACTGTGAACTTCAGAAAGTCATTAAAAGTATTTAACGTTCTGACTTTATTAAACGAAAACTCAAAAGAAATCCACCCCAAAACAGGCCCTGCACGCCGAGTGCCAAGTATGCTAATTGTATGCAACGAATCCCAACAGCAGAGCGGCAACAAGGAAGCTTTCCAACAGCATGAACATGTTCTTATGTTCTGGGTACACCTTCTCCTAGTTAACTGCGAGCCTCCCGCGCCACGATGCTGAACGGCGCAAGTATCTTGCCCCGTGGATAACCGTGGGGGTGACCAGGTGCAGCCCGAGCCCTTCCCCAGGAGATGTGAACCGGAGAGGAGCTGCGGCAGGCGGGTGAAGCGTTTGGGAGGCCTGGGAAGGCTGTCCAGGTGCTGAAGCTCCTCTCTGTATCCCGCTTCCAGGCTGACCGCCCTGCAAGGCGGCTGGGCTGACTGCTCCCGTCGCCTACCCTCTGGGCGAGGGTCTGGGCTGCTGCCGGCCGCACCTGTGCTACAGCCGGGCCGGGGCAGGCCGTGCCGAGACGGAGCCGTGCGAGCGCCTGTCCTGCCCGCTCCCCACCCTGGGCCCGCCCTCTCGCTGCGGGTTCGCGGCTCCTCCCCGCCCGGCGCCTTCCCACGCCCCAGGTGTTCCCCGCCGAGCTGTGCTGAGCCG
>VWYK01064855.1:76957-93267 GCA_013399775.1 Semnornis frantzii | reverse complement strand
GAGAGGGGTCTGGCTCTCCTCCGCGCTCCCGGGCGCCCGGGGGAGGCAGCCATGTCCGGAGCTATGAAGTTCAACGGGTACCTGAAGGTGCGGATTGGGGAGGCTGTGGGTCTGCAGCCCACTCGCTGGTCCCTCCGCCACTCGCTCTTCCGCAAGGGATACCAGCTCTTGGATCCTTATGTCACCGTTAGCGTGGACCAGGTTCGCGTAGGGCAGACGAGCACCAAGCAGAAGACCAACAAACCCACCTACAACGAGGAGTTCTCCGCCACGGTTACTGACGGCCATCAAATTGAACTGTCCGTCTTCCACGATACCCCCATAGGCTACGACGACTTTGTGGCAAACTGCACCTTGCACTTCCAGGACCTCTTGCGCACCGCAGGCCCTAGCGACAGTTTCGAAGGCTGGGTGAGTAGCCCTCTCAGGGAGAAGCAAGAGCCGGGCTCTGCTCTGAATGAATGAAGGCGCTCGTAGGGTACCTGCAGAGCTGGGTCTTGTCCTTGCATGCCTGCGCTGCAGATGCACTCAGCCTGGAGTATGTGCTTGTGCTCACACAGGTGTACCATCATGCACCCTTTTGGCTCCTGTGCTTTAGATTTGCTTAGACTGCTATTCAAGTCTGATCTTTCAGCTGATGCCTTTTGGGACCCTAAGAACACAAAAGTCTCAGTTGTCGTAGTTTGAGGGTCAAGACCCTGTAGCCGAAGGCTGTGAAATGCCTTCTCTTTATAGGCTAGCAGAGAGAAGACTTGTAGTACGTAACCAGCAAAGTAAGCCTGCAGGCTCACGTGGTCGTGCACCTTCCTGCTTTTGCTGGACACACAGAGACATACATAGAAGCTTGGAAGCCTGGGGTTGGATGCATTTCTGCACAGATCTATCTACACATGCTTGCACCATTGTATGATGTGTGCATGTGAATTTCTTTGACTTCTTAAGAGAATGGCAGGACTAATCTTGTCCCTGTTATGTACACTGCTGCACTGGTTGACACAGTTACACTCACAGCTAATTCTAGGTTATTTCCAAGTAGATGTCATTTGTGTCTGGCCCAGAGAAACTCATTTATGTCTTAGTGCTGATGCTAAGGGAAAGGAATAGTACAAGCTCTAAAGTTGTGTCTTGGCCTCCGGTGCTGTAAAAAGGAGGAAGTGACTGTATTGATCCAGAGAGTAGTTTGCTTGTAAGTGTTAAATAAAAAGAGAAGGAAGAAAACACAAACATTTATGTTAGGTAGTGAAGGTGCAGGAGAGTAGAGAATTTATGAGGTTAAGGTAGGCATTAACTTTTTGAGGCCAGGAAGTGCAGCACGTGTGGTCAGGTAACCACCACAATGAGATCAGATGTGGAGGAAAGAAGCTGACACCATAGAGAACAGATAAGCATCTTGATTGTATCAAAGGGGAGAACGTTTGTGCTTTCTGTTCTCAGCCAGTGTCTGTGTCTGAGGTGTGATACTGCACCTCTGGGGTGATTACAGTGAAATACCAGTCCCAGGACTGATTAATGGGTGTATATTGGTATTGCTATGTTTATGGTGCACTTAGGTACCCAATGGATAGACTTGAGGTTCATGCACTAAAGATGGTCTCTCAGGCAGTCACTGATGTGATTTGGTGCTGGGCAGAGGGATCCAAGTTAGCCTTCATTGAGCAAGCCCAGATATTGCTCCTGACATCACAGATAGTGCAGAATTCACTGGGGCTTGCTCAGTGGGTGCATACTCAGCTTCCCAGGCTACTTGTGCCACTGGAGAAAAACTGCTCCTGACACTTAGGCCAGAACAGTTTTAAATACAGAATGGACACCTATGGGCAAGGGCAAAGGAGTGAGCTCAGGACAGAGAGCTGTGGTTTTGAGGGTTTTCTTCATGTTTGATTTGCTGAGAGTGTTACCTTTTCACTGTTGAGAGAGGCCCTGTCCTCTTGGGAGACTGGAATCCCAGTCACACTGGATCTGGCTCCATGTGGGATTGAACTGCTTTCTTACGAAGGTGGTGGCCTTATTTACATTACTAAAATAGCTATAATAAAATTGGCTGTGGTGTCCAGGGGTCTACTGTTTCACTTCATCCTGCAATGCTGTTTTTTTAGGACAAGTGTATTTCTATGGCATGAAATGCTTGTTTGGTCCTTGGTGAGGGAAAGTTTCCTATCCCTGCTGGATAGACGGGTTTTATGAACTTTGCTGGGTGCAACAGAATGGGGAAAGCAGTGATTTTTTTGACTAAACTGGTCTTATATCTGATTGTGTAGACACAGGCTAAGAGCTGCAGTTGATGTCTATAAATGACAACTGGAGTGGATCTAGTGAGGAGTGAGCAAGTGTTCATCATCTGTTCCCTTTCTCCTCTCCCCTCCTTTTTGCTGTGCTTTGTTAGTGTCCTGCATAGCGTGCAGCCAGAATTGCGTGATGGCAGGCAACAGCATCTTGCCCTGATAATTTAATATGGCTTGATAAATCCAGCAAGGTTGTCACGAGGTTTTGTGTAATCAGAATGGTAGGATATGCTGCTTTGTACAAACCCAAGGGCTGCGCATCACTGGCGTGATAAAAGACACCACAAGGGATTTGTAGATGATTTACAACACCTCCGTGCTGAAATCCTTCATGCTACCCTTTTTCCATCTCCAAAGCTGAAGATCATATAGGCAATGAAGGAGTGAATGGAGTGAAGGGAAGATTGGTGAATCCTCAAAGTTTAACCGAGCTTACGCTTACTTGGCTGTGCAGTTTTTCCATTTAGACTTGAAATAGGATCTTTCATTCACTTTTCAGAGACACAACAATATATTGGCAAACTCTAAATGCTCTGGTAATGGAGCATGGTAATGGACTAAGCAACTCAGGGCAGTTGGCTGCCTCTGCTCCCTGAGAGTGAGCTGCTGGAAATTACCAGAGAGAGTCTCTCTGGTCAGATGCTGACCTGAAACCTGCAGCATGAGCTCTCAGGCTGCTCTGCTGCTCTATTTGTAAAAGTGAATTTTCTCCTACTGGAATTTAAAAAAAAAAAAAAAAAAAGGGATTAGTTGTAGCATTGGTCACCATCTCCTGTAAGAACTGTAGGAAGTGTTAATGAGAGGCAAGTAGGAGCAGCTGGAGTGTAAGCATTGGTGCTTCCCAGATGACTTGCAGATACCTCACTGCAATTATGACCCCAAACACTTATGCAAATGAGTAAATGTATGGACACGAACTGTCTCATCATTAGCACTTATACACCTGAGTCATCCCACCGAGTTCCGGGACAGAGTTCTCTGCTTCTGGTTTGTATTAAAGTCCACGTTCCAGAGACTCTTCAAAACTAACTCTTTCTATTCTAACCAGTTTGATCATCTTTTGAAGTCTTTCTAGTAAATACATTAGCACAGTCTGGATATATTTTAATTTGTTTAGTCAAATGTGTTTGTCAACTAATAGTTTTACACGGATCAAATCTGTAAGAGCTTATTAACTTTAAGATCCTTCTCTCTGTTTCCTGTTGCTTTGTATTTATTTGTCAAAGCTGTAGTTTTCGTTAATATCGTCAATTAAATGCTGTCTTCCCTTCAATGTGCTTTAATGCAGTTAAAGCTGGGAGTGATGGCTCCGATACCATGTTCCTCCTAGTTGGCATTTTCCTGTGTGGGTGTGAAGTTGTGCAAACCTGAATGGCAGCATTTCACACAGGCATGCGTGACCTGCTGGGTGCAACGCAGCAGAGAGAATTCAGGCGGCTGCTGTCTGAAAGCTGTTAGCTTACGATTGAAACTTGTCTTTTAAAGCACTTAGTTTTGCATTAGTGTGTGCCACAATCTTTTCATCCAGCCTATGCATCTCTAAAAGGTAGTTTCTCCTCTCTCTCTGTCTCTGAGTGCAGTATAGGAAGTAGTTGTATGTCAGTGAAACAAATTACTAAATTGTAACTGAGAAGGGAGATGTTTATAATACATAAGATCATTCCTGTAAGTTCTATCTAGCAGCTGAAATAATTGTCTGGCTTGGGGAAACATTGTTTACAGATATTGAATTGTGGTGTTGCTAGAGTATTATTTAATTATGATTGTAAAAATCGTTAGTCACTGTCACAATTCCAGGACTTTAACAAGGAGTTAAAATTAAACCTTGATCTTGAAATAGCAAATTATCAGAGTATACTGAAGGAAATTAGATAACAGATGACTATAAGATTAATAAGCCAGTCACAACTTCCTTACAAATTTGTTACTGTGTGCAGGAAGAGATTGAGAAAAATAATTCTCACACAATCCTTAACTTGAGTTCTTTTGCCTATATGCTTTCCTATGATTTTTTTTTTCTTTCTTAAGGCAAAAAAGAATTGTATTTTACTCACGTTTATATGCAATTATGTTCATTGAACACTAACTCGAAGGATGAAAGGAGAATGCAACTTCTTCCCCAGAACATCAAGACACTGACAGAACGCATGGCAAAATACAATGTGGTTGCTTGTTGTTTTGACTCCCACTTCACTGCAGAGTGTTCTCCAGGTGGGCAACACTTCTATCAGGAAGCCAAAAATACTTTATAGCAGTTGAGAGAGGATTTTGTGGTAGAGTACTTTGTGTCAACCTGTGCTTACTCATGGAGATGGACTGCAGCTTGTTGAGTGGGAGTAAAATGGTGTCTCCATCCACAGGTCAATGATAGGCTGAGATAGGGCTAGCAATCTCTCCACATGATTTCTCTTTCCATGCACATGACACCCATGTACATACTGCAGATCTCCGATCTGTGTGAAAGTCATGCTGCATGTTAATTGCAAACTAGACTGGAGTAAACTAAGCTCCTTCCCTATTTCTTGATGAGTTTTAAGTTTTCTGTAATTATCACTACTGATATATAGTTATTATCTTAAATGGGAACAGTGGAGAGAAACACCCACTGCAGAAAGCAAGATGGTTTTTGAAAACTACCAGAACTTTGGCTTCTGTTTCTGTCATTTAACATACATCTGTCCTTTGGTCCTGTGAAGAAACTGATCAAAATGCCAGTAGAGTCCCGTGCACCAAGGCTATGTGAGAGTGCCCTCCACCCTAATCTAAAGACTGTAATAAATAAATGAAAAACTATTGCTGTTTGTCAGGTAGTAAATAATGCAGGGGCATGTGAAGCTAATAACAATTCTACTGGTCAAGGCAGGTGGGAACAACTAGAGCGCACTGTCACAAAGAGCTGCACAGTTACTGCCCTATCTCAGCATCAAAAGTTGAGCTACTTAGGAGTCCTGTTTCTTACTCATCTGCGAGCTCCTCCCTGGCAAATGGCCTGTCTTGTAACTGTGAGCATCCTTGGTGAACGAGGACATTTTGCTTGTGAGTGTGTTAGGCTGGAAAGATTTGGTCGGAGCATGAGAAGATCCAGTTTCCAGTGGTTAAAACCACCAGGATGCCAGTACAAGTCTGTGGAACTGGAGTTCATGCCCTGGCTTTGAACTGCATACAGCATCATTTGAGTTTGGCTGTCCTTCACGCAGCTGGGCGCCTGGTCCTGCTGCAGTACTGGCTTTGCAGTGTGCTTCTTGATCTGTTTTTCCACAGTAATGCCTTGAACTGTTGCTGTGATGCTGTTGAAGTTGGGAAGGGCTCTGGGAATGCTGGAGAGGTGTGTAGGAGAGGAATATGCTTTCCTGCCCAACATAGTCTGGCTGGGATATGCTGTGCAAGTATCACTGTGTTGTTTTTGCTAGTGGCAAGCAGCTGTTGAGCTGAAAGCTCAACTCAAATGCCACTGAAAGGTACTTAGGTTCTTTGGCCACGCAGCCTGATGGGCGTGTAAGTTTCTAGCCAGGACTTGGTCCACTTTCTACACCCCAACTTGTAAGCCCACGCTGCTGACCAGGCCACAAAACTGGTGCCTTGGCTCTCTAACTTGGTGGCAGCTTCTCAGCATGGGGTGGAGTGATCTACTGGGAGTGGCCAGAACTTAAGGAGTCACATAGAGTTTGCTGGAGTTGTTTGTCAAAGCTCTTCCTAATATGGTTGAGAAGGTGTGGAGCTGATTTTGATATCAGGGTTAACTTTCTATTTCTACTCCTCTGCTGATGCTGTTGCCAGTGAATTATCTGTAAGCCCTGGTGAGAGGGAAAGGGCTGATTCCCATGTCTCCTTCAGCAGCATTTGTCATAGCAGAAGAAGTGCTTGAGGGTGTCTGCAGACCAACTCCTCCAGCCCTGGGGTTGCTCTTTCCAGAGAGACTGTGTGTGGTGGAGGAGGAGGACAGTGGGTTGACCAGCACAAGTGAAACCCTGCACCCCAGGAAGCTCTGTCCCCAACCCTTCTCTCTGCACCGCTGCAAGTCTCACCTCACTCTGTCCATGTTTTATATTTAGCTTTTACCGCAGGTCTTCCTGTAAAAATGCATTTCACCCAGGCCGTCCGAGGCGTCCCGTTTGGAGCGTTTTCTGTGTAATGCCTTGGTACCTGGCCATTTTGAGCTTACAGGCAATAAACCCTGCAGGAAAGGTTGTCAAGGGGGGTGTTTAAGCTATTGAAATGCCATTAGAAAGCCTCCTGATTTACAGTGTAATTAGATATGAAGGCATATCCCTTACTGAAGAGAATCAGACTCCCACTGTTTCTTTGCAAACTATTAAAGCTCTTTTGATGCTTTAGGCTTGATTGTAGCTATTGTTCTTTGCTAATACAATCAAGAAATCAGAGATCTTTGGTGTAACCATAGAGAAAAAGATGAACGGAAGAGCTATCAAGTGAAACAAGTTGCTGGCAGCTTTGGTAAAAGACTCTGAATAATGGCTTCTTGCTTCCCAAATCTCAGCCTGTTTGGGAATACAGTGAATACACATCAAACCGTGCTTCAGACTTTCTTTTGGAGACAGTGAATAATTTTTATTGTGATTGCTTATTCCACCTCTGCTTTATTTGTGGGGCTGTGCAGTGAACTATGCTGGAGTCCTTGGTGTCATGTCCTGGTGGAGCTCACCAGGTGGTTGTTCCTCTCCTTAGCCATGCCCTTGGTTGTTCTGGTACAAGAAGCCCTGACTGGTTGTGATAGAAGTGCTTGCTTTATAATTATATCAAAGACAGCAAATGTATGTCTAAAACAAAGTGCATCCCGAAGCATCCAATTAATGTTGCTAAGCTACTTAAGGTAGGTCAGACAAATTTCTGCAATGCCAATGACTTTTTTTTTTTTTTTTTAATTCTTTAGTATCATGAGATGTTCCCATTGCTCAGGGAGGTCAATTGCTGAGAAAACCATCCTGATGTATTTTGAAAGCCAAGTTCTGTTGTGTTAGCATGATGCTGTGCAAGAACAAGTGTTCCTCAGCAATTCTGATGCTACTGATATTTAGTGTTTAAAATCTCAGCCTCTGTGCTTGGCCCAAGGTAATGGAAAAAATTGCTTTTTCACTGCCCTTGTGAGGCCTTGTGTGTCCTTGTGCACCCATGTACCCATGTTATGCTAGAGCAGAGGCATCTAATCAATGACTGGATTTATCCCACAGGCCTGCCAGAGCAGTTTTACTGGCTGATAGCCTGCTCCCTGCTTTGCATTTTTTCCTGGGGCTTCTCAGATGTGGGACAGGGTGCAGGTAGAATAGCTGCTCAGGAGCTGCCAGCCTGTTTTTAGACACTGTCTTATTTGTGGGACCCACTGCATTTCCAGATTCGTTCTCTCTAGCCCATCTATCTGTGTCCTGATAGAGGGATGCAGCCTCCAGGGTGGAGAGGTGCATCTGCTGCAGACTGGGGATGCCTATGTCTTATGTAACAGATGGATGTCACATCCAGGGTCGTCTCCTCTGAGTGCTACCTTGAAAACCAATAAAACCAACCTGGGAAAGATGGCAGCCTTGAACTTCACAGTCCTAGGGCACTTGGGACTTCAGGTCTAGGACAATATTTCCACTTGTCTGTTACCCTTCCTTGCTGCTGGATGGGAGGTTTTGTGCACCATTATGATGTAGACTTTCTGTTCAGGTTGAAACAGTTTACACTGGGGTCAGAGCATGCTGCTGTGAATGCAGTTAGCCACGGGCTTTGCCAACGTGCCAAAAAGTGTTGGCAGAGCAGGAGGGAGGAGACATTACACAAAAGACTCTTTCTTAGTGTTCATCTGCCAAGTTTTCTAAGTATTGAGTTTAATGAGTGAGTTGATTTGTATTTGTATTGGTGATACAGTGTCAGCTCTCTGGACTCCTTCCAGGAGAGAGCTCCTTACTGTTGAACAGTCAGGAGATGAAGTCCTGCTGCAGAAGCAGAAGTTGGGCACTTTTGGTAGCAGAATTGCCTCTGCCTCTGGTTTTGTCTGCCAGGTTTACCTTGGTGGATTCCCAGTGACATCAATGGAGTTATGCTGCCAGCTTTGCCCCAGACTAGTTGGGAGATCTGGACATGTTTCTTTCCTCCTTATATGCAGCAGGGGTTTATAATGATGGCTGGATTGTACATTATTTACTGAGCACAGTGAGTGCTCATGGAACTTGTAGAAAGATGCAGGAATTGGCTTCTGTGCAATGAGTATATTATCTGGGTAATTCACAGACTAAAACGTCTGACATTAATATAGTCAATGAAAATGTATTCTGTAAGGCACTTTGCTCATGAGCCTTGAGGGGAATATAACCATGTGAGGAAAATTCCCATGTGCCCCAAATCTATGGTGGGATTCTTGTCAAAGCTATTTGGTTGGAACACACTACTTGATACAAAAGCTCCAGTGGTGTCAGATGCGTAGAGTCTCCTAAAAGGGCTTTGTGGGACTATTGCTGTTGATAATCAGTTTGCAAGACAGAGCTCCACACCTACCACTCCATCTTTTTACTTAATGACAGTAAAAAGTCCAATGTAGGAGCTTTGGATACTCCAGAGGAATTGCTCATAAAACTGCTGGTGAGAAGGGGTGGCTTAATGGAGTTTGTTGAAAGGACCCTACCGTCTGTTTCCGTTCTTAGAAGTTTCAGCCTTGTGTTCCTTCATTGGATTCATGATGTGGTTGCTTATAGGCCTATGCTAAGAAGAAGTGCTGGTTAAAGTGGGACATAACTGTGGTGGTTTAATAGCTACTGTACAACCAAGTAAGCTGTTCTTGACTTGGTGTGGATCAAAACTGGGTAGAAAGAGCTGTGCTAGGCCTGAGTCTTTGTGCAAGGCTGTCTTCCTCTCAAAAAGTAGCCCCTATTACAATAACCCCATCAATACACAGTGACTCTTTTTGATGACACTTCCAAATAATTAGCTCAAGAAATATTTAGCCTGTCTTGCTAATTAAAATGGTAAGGTTTTTCCCATCTTTCTGATGCTAGGGAGGAAGATGTTTCACCTTCCTTTGCAGAATCTTGCTGGATGGTATTTGGCTTGAGCCTGGAAGAACATGAAGTTTATTGTGCTCATGTCCAGGGAAGGAGTAAGTTCTAGAGCTGCAGAAGTGAACCTAGATGGTAGGGCTCTGTTGCTTCCCTTTGAAGGACAAGAAATGCAGACAAAAGAAATGGACAGTGATGTTAAAGAAGCATATATGGTTTCTCTTGCATGTTCAAGACCAGTGTAAATTGAAGCTAAGATCTCTAGCTGAAGGACACTGAGATCCCCTGCATTTACTGTTACAGTGCTGTCTCTACAGGTCATGACTCCTTCAACCCAAGTCCTTAGGGCTTGGAGTGAGATCCAGTAACAAGAGTGAGCCTCCTGGATTCTGGAGTGCCTGGCAGACTCAGCAAAAAAGCATCAAAATTCAGACTGTGCTACACATCATGTCAAAGTTTTTCAGTCCCTTGTAGTGAAAATACATTGATGTGCTAGTTAGAGATGAAACTCCTTTCATTTGAGTGAACGCTTACCAAAAATGTCCAGACTAAGAATGGATTTTGTAATTAGTTATAATGAATCATATCTTTGGAAGGCTTGTCCCTGGTGAGCTCTGGCAACTTGCATGGGGCTGATCTAGAGGATCAGCAGATCTTTGTCCTACTCTGCCCCACAGGCAGTCACTGTGCAGCAGGAGAAGTGAAGCACTTCCTGCTCATGTCTCTGCTGCTCGCCTACCCTATTTCACAGCTGAGCTGTGAAAACATCAGTCAGAGGCCAAATGAGTTAATGTGGTGGGCTGTCAGCTGTGGCTTTGGAATTGTGCAAAACAACACCCATTTTGCTGCCTTTGCAGAGGAGTGGTGATGTCTGAAACAAGAGGCCGTGGAAGATTTAGGGGTTTGGGGACAGTAATCTCTCTTTAATCAAAGCTAGATACCAAGATGACTTTTCACTGTATTTTGTATCTACCAAAGAACACAATCAGTTCATAATCAACTCTCTGCTCTTCCCAGAAGCTAATGAGAACCACTGGTGGACACGTGCAAAACCCCACTCTGAAGTTACAGAAGGTTAACTGAAGGCACATTAAAAGCAGCATCTTTTAGCTTGTCTTGGGTGAGCTGTGTGTGGCTGCATATCAATGCTTGTGATGCAGCCACACACCCTCTTTACTATGAGAGTGGTGGAGCACTCGAACAGGTTGCTTGGGGAGGTGGTTGAGGTCCCTTCCCTGGAGACATTCAAGGTGAGGCTTGATGGGGCCCTGGGTGACCTGGTGTAGTGGGGATGTCCCTGCTGACTGCAGGGGGCTGGACTGGATGACCTCTAGAGGTCCCTTCTGGCACAGACCATTCTATGATTCTATGAAATGCCTGTGAAAGGATGCATGTGGTAGGGCAAGCAGGGCTCATCACACAGTCAGTCCTTGCTTAGCGTTGTGTGTTACAAAGAGAAGTCCCTTTGATTGTGTTCACTCTGCTTATGACTTTGTTGGGTAAAACTCTTAGAATGAAGAACTTTAGAACTCAAGGTTTTTGGAAGAACCTTAGAAGGGAGAAATGAAGCTATATCCAAAATCATTGGGTGGTTCATTTTAGAATTGTACTCTCCTGATTTTTGTCAAGAGTGAAATTGTAGGGTCTGTGTGAATTTATTGAAGGGAAACACTGATCATTCAAGCCACCATGTGTTTTAGCTTAGAAAGGATGCTATTTCAGAAGGTTTCTGCTGTGTCCTTGCAAGTTTGTCATTTCCCTCTGTCACGGAGAAAGGAGTGTTTGTGATTAATATGAGGTCACTGGATTTATCTCTCTATATAAATAAGCTTACTGCAAAGAGACTTGCCTCAGCAATAGATATGCAGTAGTCATTGTTTTTAAGCAGTGTCACTTCTCATTTTAGTAGCATTTTGGAAGTGCCTGTTCCCGTTTGAAAACAAAAATTAGGTGAGAAAAGTGTAACTGAGGCTTGCTGGTTTTAAACAATCTTTGGTGCCCCTGTACTTGTCTTCTGGAAGAATCTTCCTGACCTTAAAAAAAAAACTTATCAACATTTTATCAGTGTAAATTTAGTGGTTAATTTTGAAGTCAACTAAAGGATCTGCTTATGGTAAATAGTCCTGGTTATGTGAAATATTATTTGCAGAGACATGTGGGTTTAGTTTTTTGTTTTTTTCAGCCACACAACAATATTCTTTCTCTACCCCTGAGAATTTTTCTTTGTCAGTGGTAAGACCAGGACTACTTTTTCTTCTCTCTGTTTGTATTTTGTTGGGTTTTTTTTTTTTTAATTTAAAAATATACATATGTATTTTTGATCAGCAAATGGGTAGTTGCAAAATTCTATACACCTAGAGTATTTGCTCTTACTCCACCTCTAACTATTAAGCAATCATTTCCACAGGAACAGTGCTCTTTACAATAGACAGTGTTGTGGCTTGCTTCAAGGCCACAGTCAGAACACGTGGGTGTTTGAAGGGTACCAGACCTTTCCATCTCTTGCTGTGAATTTTCCAGTGGGTCATCATTACTTGTTCAAACTTTCTTAGTACCTGAAACCACCCTAGTGCTTTGTATTAATGTGTGATAACATCCCAGAAGCCTTTTCAGTGCTGCTAGGCTGCAAGAGGAATCTTTTTAGATTCATAAACTCATAATGAAGTGTTGGTAAGGATGTAGTCAGCAGCTCCAGTGCCATCTAGTTTAGAATCTAGCTCTTTAATTCTGTCATCTTATCTGGGATTTTTTTCAATATAATGCATGTTAATAGTTGAACAATGTTAGATGTTTTACTTTCTTAGGGGATTGCATTTGTAATGCTTCCCTTCATTGGATATATGGCAGTTATTAGAGGGACTGTGACTCTTTCATTTTCTACCCCCCCCCAGGGTGGTTACTGAGTATCCTGCTAGTATAGAGAGGAACTGTTTGACTGGCTTCTTGGCTTCATATTACAGGGCTTGGTTAACCTTAAAGGGAAGTTATTTGATTTTATTTTCAAAGAAGATAAATGCCATCTAAAGGATTTCTGTCCTCAGCTGGTGAAAGCTCTGTAGTTAAGATTGATGTGACTTTCTGGAGTGAATAGAATTTTACTTTAGGAATTAAGGTAGTGTGCTGCCTCTCAGCAAGGGTTGTTTGTTAATGGGAAGGGGACCATAAGGTACATATTACCAGTGCCACCTAGACAGAGAAGTACTTGTCTCCAGAAGGGAATTTATACTTTTAAGTGTATTACCTAGTGGGCTGGAGCTAAAAGCATGTATGTTTGTAATAATATGAGGCCTTCCATTCACAAAGGAAAGAAATATTTATCAAGAAGGGGACATGACAGCAGGTCTCCTAAATATGATGGCCTTGTAACAGAGCCTGTCCTGCTCTTGTCTTCCCAAGCGTTGCTTTGTGCTTGGGCTTGCAGCGATCCTCAGCAGAAGGTCTGTTTGAAGAGCAGAACATTCATCTGCAGCTTTGCAGGTGATGCTGAGCTTGGGATGGGAAATGTGGTCAGCATCAGGTTATGCTCTTGATTGACTTGGATGAAACCACTCTAACCCTGTTCTGGTCTTTTCCTCTACAAAAGCTTTCTGGCTTCCCCCCACCTTCTTTTTTTAATCCAAGGCACATCTTGGTTACATTGATTGAGAAGTGCATACTCATCATGAAACTACACTTTGGAAAGGCCAAAAGAAATATTAAGAAGGGGAAATGTGTGATAACATGCTGTTGGGAGACACCAGCAAGCTGCCTGTTGAGCAGTTGTACATAAGCATCAGAAGGGTCCCCTCCTTCAGGAGGAGGCAGATAGCTGGGTCAGCTGAACAGCATATCTCAGTGACATGACGCCTTGTCACCCATCCGGTGGCCTGAAGAAGGCTGGAGGCTGATGCTTTTCATCTCCTTCCTGTCTCAGCTCAATTGCTGGAGTCACAGCTATGACTTTATGGTCACGAGTGGGTAATGAGATCATCTCTCTCATGAGGTAGATGGATAAAACTGTAATCACAGACTTGATGGGACTAAAAATTGCTTGGACTAAGTCTGTCTCTTATTACAGTGCTTGCCTTCAGCATCTGGAGATTTTTGATTTTTCCTAATCCTTTCTGTGCAAATACACAACCCATGTCAACAAAGAACCTCATGTATGCACCTTTTTTCAAAATAAAGTTTTAACAACAGCTAAAAAAATTGTATTCTTCTCCCTCTCCCCTACTAAAACAAACCAAAACCCCTCCCCCCCAAAAAACCCCACAAACAACCCACAAAAAACCTCAACTCCCAAAATCCCCCCCAAAAACCAAAGAAACACAACCAAAATCCAAACCCACGTACAAACCCCACTGTACAACTGGCTTTGCCAAGTTAGATCATATCCTAATGTTGGCAATGGTGTGTCGTTTCTGGGTGTTGTCAGCTGTGTACTGGATCCCAACCTACATTCTTTTTGCTTCATGAAGACTTGACTGTGACTCCCAATGCTGGACCTCGTGTGATTATAGTGGAGACATGAGTGGTAACATCTGGACACCAGGAGCAAGCATCATACCTTCAGGAATGCTGGAGGAGTGCATGCCTCGGCACTCCTTTTTTTGTACCTTTAGAAACATCTAATTGGCAGCGTGGCCAGAAACTGTACTGCTTTTACATGATATTCTGGTATGTGTGTAGCAGGGATTTTAAACAATCCCATAAGGTGTTGGTAGGGAATGGGAGAGGGGTTAGTGTGGGAACTGAAGTACTTTTAACCTTCCTTGCCATCTTTCCCTGAGTCCCATGGATTCTCCCGTATGAGACACCACCCGTATGTGATGGTTTGCTTTTCATCCTTCCATCTCAAATCATTTGTCAGATCATCTTGCAGCACAGTGAGAGAGCAGATCTGGGTGTAAATGTTAGTCCTTAATAGTTTCAGTGTTAGGAAACTGACAAGTAAGGAACTGAGAGAAGAAAGAAGTCACAGTGATGCATCCAAGATCTGGAAAGAACAGTCAGAGTATAGGTGCTGAGGCTTCTCCATGGTGGTACAACCCATACCACCATTTGGGTTTCAGAAGTTCATAGAATCATAAAATGTCAGGGGCTGGAAGGGACCTTGAAAGATCATCTGGTCCAGTCCCCCAGCCAGAGCAGGATCACTTAGAGAAGATCACACTGTACAGCATCCAGACGGTTCTTGAATATCTACAGAGAGGGAGTCAAGGTGCTGGGATTAATCTCTCCTTTTTTGTATCCTCACTAAGAATGAGTAATGCAGTTGAGCCTTTAAATGGAGATATCCATGCCAGAGAGATGCATTGTATGAAATCTCATGTTTTGCCAGATTTTGTACATATGCTACCACCACTCCTGAATTAATCTGTGTGACTGCTGGGCGATCCTGGCACACCTTTCTTTCATGGGTACTGCAGAGTGTTCCTTGTGCCTTTTCAAGGCCACGTCACTGCTATGCAGTGTGCTAAGTCATGCTTTCGAAGACCAGAAGCACTTTTTCTAGCTCTGCTCTTGCCATCCCCATGCATTGCCTTCCTTGTCTATAAAATGGATGGTTTCCATAGTGGCCCAGGGAACTTCACAGCCTTTAGCTGGAAAGCTTATGTCTGTGAGCTCATACATGCAGTTCCTTTCATACGTTGTGTTGCCTTTAGGACAGATAGAGCAACATGGCTGTAAGAACTTGATACTAGGCTGCAACAAGGAGATGGCAGCCTGCACTGGAAGCTTCCCTAAGTGAAAGCAAGCACTGTAAGCCTACCCAGCATGAAGGTTCCATTAGCCCTGTTTTGAGGTTCCAGCTATCTCCCATATAGTGCTGCAGCAGCTCTGGGAGTCAGGCTGAGATAGGTGAGTGATGATCAGGACAAATAGCTGTTGGCACCTCACGCAGTGCACGCATTTACCAAGTACTGTAGTGTTGTGTATTGCAAGGCCTTCTACTAAGCCCAAACCTTTTCAACACTCAGTGTCGAAGAGAAGAACAGTGTAAGTGCCTGCAAATCAAGCTCACTGCATGGCGTTTGGTTTGCATGTGAATCTTTATATTACCGAACCTCAGCTTCCTGCTGTCCAGCTGCAGGCAACAAGATGCTTATCACATCTCACTCTGGGATCCTTGTTTATTTTACAACACCCATTAGTAGTGATCGAGCACAATCAGTAGCTGGGCTTTTTCAGCAGCTTGCCTCTTGCTATACCTCTGGGACTTAACTTTTAAACTGATATTAGAAAGATGAGGTTTGGTTTGGTATCAGTGAGTCTCTGATCAAAACAGTTGTGGTAGCAGAAAGTTCTGACCTTCCTTCTTTCTGCCCGGGTTGTAGAATGCATCACATTCCTCTATCTGGAGAAGTAATGGGTTTTAGTGGTTCATGATCTCATCAGCTGTGGACCAATTTTAGCAAGAAAGAGCAAACTATCAGACAAAAATGGAAAGGCAGCAGTGTACCAAATTAATTATATGCAGTAGGAGGATATTTTAGAAATAGTGACACACATAATGAAGACTTGAAGAATTTCACAGAAGTTCAAGATTATGCAATAAAACCTATGAATGACAGGAAAATATTTTCCAGCACTAAATAGTGGAGAATAATGCAAGTAAGTGAGCAAAGTGCTGGAGAGACAGCTGCAGAGGGTCTCCTGCAGACTATTGCATCTGGTTTAGGGGTCCACAGTTCCTTTGGATCCATGAATAGGATGTTGAGGGTCCTGTCTGATGATGTACAACGCAGTGATATCCCGTAAAGTCACACAGAACTCTCCTGCTGTAACTGTGCAGTGATGAAAAGCTCAACATGAGCCTGTAGTGTGCGCGTGCATCCCAGCCATCCGAGTTCTGGGCTGCATCAAGAGCAGTGTGGGCAGCAGGGCAAGGGAGGGGATTCTGCCCCTTTACTCTGCTCTCGTCAGACCCCACCTGGAGTACTGTGTGCAGTTCTGGAGCCCCCAGCACAGGAAGGTCATTGAACTTTTGGAGCAGGTCCAGAGGAGGGCCATGAAGATGCTCAGAGGGATGGAGCACCTCTGCTATAAGGACAGGCTA
>VWYK01064855.1:17528-76852 GCA_013399775.1 Semnornis frantzii | reverse complement strand
CAGGTTGGATGAGGCCTTGGGTGACCTGTTCTAGTGGGAGGTGTCCCTGCCTATGGCAGGGGGTTGGAACTAGATGATCTTCGAGGTCCCTTCCAACCTTACCATTCTATGATGAGCCACCATCCAATTCTGTGTTCTCCCAACATAGAACCTCAAACTGTGATGTAGACTTTGCTGCTTAATGTAAAGTTGTGAATGATTCATAAGCCTGCTTAATTTGTTAATAAGCTCAATTAAAGCTGCAGGTGAGTGCTGCGCCTTGGAAGACTTCTCAAGAATGAGCTCATTGTTATTAGTTCTGCCCAATCTTTTCTTCTTCTGTATTTCTGTTTGGTGCATGTTCTGTTGCTCTCTGGGCAAAACCCAGGTCTCTGATATGTGCTGGCTGGTGCATCAGCTCCCTAGCTATCACTTGCTAGCATTCTCCTGCTCTTTCCTTGTTGGGGAATATTGTGTCAATGTGAATCTGGGCTACTGTTTAACTCAGCCTAGTTAGTGTTCTACTCATTGCCACAGCTCTTGGAGAGTTTCCAAATGGGAAGCGCCACCAACTTGCCTGCTTTGCATCCTTCAGTGATTTATTTCTTTACTACTGTAAATAGCAAAACTGGCACAACTTCCTGGTTTGTCTGCCAAGTTATATTAAGTTAATGTGTGTGATGAAAAATATGTTTGTTTGATCATCTTCAGAACTCAGATCTTAGAAAGTGGCATTTACTGCATATTGTGTGCTTGGTGAGAGACATAAAATGTGAGTTGTCAGCATCATCCAGAGTGCAAAAAACAACAGGCTCTATAGCCACTGAAAGATGATTTTTGTTTTTTTGGGTAATAACTGGTTGTTGAGGTTTGACATCTTATTACTGTTCACTAAATAGAACTCAAAGATTCTTGTGTTTGTGAAAGGTCCTAAGTCCTACTCTCAAGAGCAGAGATCCTATGCCACTTTGAACCTCTCTTACTTAGACCAAATATATAGCATTTGCAGGCAGATTTCCATAACGTATGTAAAGCCAATAGCCTGACACTAGCTACTGAATGTGTGCAGGGGCCTGTTTGCTGTAATCAAGTATTCAAACAGCAGAAAATTAAGACCTGCATTCCCCATCCTTTAATTTAGTGGTCCTGCACTGATGTCACTATCTGCCTGGCAGGAAATGAAAGTAGTCTGTGGAAAAAAACCCACCAAATATCTCAGCTTCATCCTACAGAAGTTGGGAGGAAAATCCAGCAGTGAACTGGACATGATGGTATTTGCATGATGTTATAAAGCAAGAGGTATGCTTAATTTGTGTGCAGCACAGCTTAGCTCTGCTTGTGTGATTGTGTGCTAGGGAAAGGCAGAACACGTCCTGCCCACACAATTTTGGTTTCACATGGTCTGTGCACAGGCTGTGGGAAGGTGGTGGTGGGAGGTGGCGTGGAGGTGTTGAGAGGCCCTCCAGGAAGTGGTGTCCTGCCTCTGCTCTCTGCAGTCAGCTGTGTTGCTGGGCTCTTTAGAAAGGCACAGAGCAACCTTGCTCACTGCCCGACATTTCCCCATCTCACCATGCACAGTCACTAGGGCAAATGAGATCCCATTTGTCAACCAGGTGGGAAAACAAAGCAGAGATGCCTGCAACTCGATGCCTCCTGGGTGTGAGATTGATTCAGAGCAGGTTTCTTGCAGCATTGCTCCTATCTGTTTCCTAAGGCTTTATCCAAAAGCCTTGGCCTTCCAGGGCTCTCTATCTCAGTAGCACTGCTCCACCAGTGTACCTTACCTCACTGCACAGGAGCTTTCTGGCCACAGCAGATGGCTACAGGAGCTGTGTGGGGCAGGAAGCTGCACACCGCAGCATGGCTGTGCCCTCGCGATTGCAGAGATGCCTGTGGTGAGCTTGAGCTATGTGCGCTGGTTCAAGAGCTGCTGACAGTGAGGTCACCTTCCTGCCTGACCCAGGGACCTGGCTGGGGAGGGTTGATAACAAACTGACACGTTGAATTGAGGGTGGAGGGCTGTGAGATGGGAGTTTCAGCACCAGCGTTGGTGTTTGTGGCCAGTTCACGTGAGTGGCAAGTTCTTTGTCCTCAGAAATGGCACTTGCTGCTAGGGTCTGGTGATCTTTCATGTTTTCTTCATAGTCTGTTTACCACCCCAGTTATTTCTACCCTCATGCTTCTTTTGGAGTCGTGGGTGGAAGCCCTATTCTGCTTCATGCTCCAGTGTGTGTTTGCAGTTCTTGGACTCTCTCTTGTGCCCTGTTTCTTTTTGAGTTTCATTTGATTTTCTGAAGGAACAGGTTTCTTGCACATTAGTACTTTTGGGGTCGATGTCTGGCCTTTGAGAAACTTCAGTACTGAAAGGCTGATAAGTGGGTAGTTGGATTCCTTCCCCCTGCCATGTAACTCAGAATAAAAAAGAGGTCAGAAATATCTTCAGAGAATAGTTGTTTTTCTTTAAGAAATATAAGGAAAACAAAAATATAATAGACCCTGAACCAATTGCGTGCCTCTCTTTTTAACTTTATAACTCTACATTCCTCCTCCCCCCCAATATGCTAAAGAGCAGCCACCTGCAACTATTACTCATAAATCATTCACTCTTTCAGAGGTGGGATTTCTCAAAATTAATGTAAGTTGGTGTAACTCAGTAGGAGCATGCTTTGGCTCATGCTTTTGAAAATTTAATGAGATTGAGGATTTGAAACTTTCTTTTTATCTATATTTTATTCGTAGCCCTTCAAGTAGATTTTCATGGCAGGAATATTCACAGCCTAGATAAATCTTGTTGCAGCCCTTGATCTTTCTATCCAAGCAAATCTCCTGTTGACATGGGTAATCTCTTGGATGAAACTAGACTAAAATTGATTAAAGAGTCCAGGATTGGCCAAGGCTTATTAGTTACACTTGATTGTTCATGGTTGGTGCACAGCTTATAATTATGCAGCTTGACTGAAAACAGAAGTAATTTTAAACAGCTGTCCTGAAACAAAAAAATTAGAATGGCAATATTGCAGTAATAGCTGGAATAACTGGTTGTAGGAGTTACAGGAGAGAGTAACTTTCCACCCATTTGTTCATTTACCTCCAGAGTGTTAAACTCACAGCAGTAATTGTTGGTGGAAAGGTTTCTTTTTCCTCCTGAAACTTTGACAGTTACTGTCGCTTGCAGGAGGGAGAAGTTTTGAGCCTTTGTTCCCTACCAGGAGATGACCAGGCTGACCCCCAGGGGAACAGGTGTTACCTCTAGGTCAAGCTGTGCATCTATGGCTGGAATCAGTGTGATACCAGGGCTGTGCTCTGTGAATTTCTCACTGTGCATGGACCTGAAGGTGGGACTTGGCAACCTTTCCAGAGTGTTGTGCCACCCTGTGCTTACTCTGTGTTTGAGAGATGGCATCCAAACTAAATCTTGGCACAAGAGTGGAAGTGCTTCTGTTTGGCAGTGCCAGATTCATAGGGCAGGTGGGACAAGGGATGGGGTTGCTGCCATTCACCAAGCAGCATCTCCTAGGGCATCCCATGGATAGAGCTTGCCATGGGTTGTTGAGAAACTGTCCACCTCTGGTCTTGACATCTGAGGTACAGATTACTTTTCAGTAAGGAGAGGAGGGCAATCCGTTTTTTGTTCTTATTTTTAAGGTGCACTGGTTTGAGTCTTACAAACTACATGGTGTGCATTTGTAGGAAAAATAATCATTTGGTCTGGAAATAAAAAAAATCTTCTTAATATTAGAGAGCCCTGGGAATTTTTCAGAGGTGCTTGACTTGATAGGCAACTGTCAGCCTCAGAATGTACAAGATGGTCTGATTAATGTAGACACCATGTATTTAGTTGAGAAAGTTGCTACCTGACCTGTCCAGCAAAGGCATGCTCAGGTGGAGGTGCAACCTTGTTAAAATACAGAAAGATCTGACATTCCATAAGCATGATCTGTTAGGAGCCTAAACAAGGAAAAATTAAAAGAAATAACTAGAGTCATGTGAAAAACCAGGTTTACCCTGACCCAGACTTTCTACTGAACAGAACCTTGGGAATTGCCTCAGCAAGTGACTGATTACATATGCAGTTCTCTTAATTAAATTTAAAATTGTGTAGGAAGTCAAAAGATACAGCTACTTGTTTAATTAAACTAATTAACTCCCCAGGTAGCTCTTACATTTGCTTTATTCACTGCAAGTGTCTGGCTTGTTCTGTTTTCGAAGCCCTGTCAGCATTGACATGGCTTAGAAAAAGTTGTGCTTCTAGGATACTTATTAATTGTGCCTGCAGGGAAGAAAAGGACAGAGCAGCCATGGGAGAAAGGATCTTCTGGGCTCCAGGGTAAGTGCAGTTGTCTTTTGTGTCTGATCCAAAGACAATAAAAAGATTCCCACTGATTTCAGTGTGCTCCGGATCAGGCTTGCCAGACTGGATTTATCTGTTGTGGGAAGGGAGGAAGAAATCTTCTAAACTTGTGTTTGTGAGAATTAACATTCATGCCCAATACAGCATTGAAGACACTTCTTCATGCTGGAGGGCAACCTCATTCACTTTGTCTCCATTTTGGAGAGTGAGCAACTCACAGTGAGGCAGCTGCCTTATGGATCTGCCTCTTCTCATCCACACTGAGTTTTTCAGTGGCATGCTGGGCTCACCTGAGGCTGACTGACTATACCTGCTCTTCAAGTTCAGTGGATGCTTCAGCTGGGTGTTGATATGTTGCCTGAGAGATTACCCTCCTCCTGAATTTGTTTTCCAATCCTCTTCCATTGGTGAATCATGCACGACCAGTTTTTATTATAGTGTGAATGCATATGATTAAGGAGCCTTGTTTTCTTCTCTCTGCATCTGTTCCCTTGTGCTCTCCCAAACTAGTTTTGTTGGTTGGTTGGTTGTTTTTTGGTTTTTTTTTGTAGTGTAGAGAAGGTGAGTAAATAACACCTGCCTAGTTGTCAGGAGTGATGTCAGTACAGTCCTTTTCTGCAGAAGGTGTGTGAGATGGTTGACTGGGGCCTCTCCTTGTGGGAAACCGATCTCTTGCAGCTGCCTTTGAAGTCATGCAGAGCTGCTTGATCCCAGCAAGTTCAGGCATGGGGCACGATGTGAGTGGTTTGAATTAGGAGTGAAGTCCTCCTCAGTCCTGTGTGCAGCCTTGCTGCCAATGTGTTGCCATCTCACAATGGAAGTGTAAAGAAACTGCGGCTGAACTCATCAGCCCTTACCTGCTGATTTCCAGCTTGCTTGCCAAAATCCTCTAGCCTTTGTTTTCTCTTAGGTATGGCTGCAAAGTTCAACAGAAGTTAAAGTGTATGGTTAGCTCTGGGCCAAAATCCTGTGTTGCTCTTACAGATACAAAGGGGGTTCCTGAGCTCCGACTGTTGCTGTTACCCACCCTTTGTGCTACAGAGGCATGCACTGTCTTCCACTTCCTTGAACTAGAAGAGGACAGTGATTAAAGGCTTTACTGCGCTGATAAGCACACTTCCCTCTCCCAGTTAGCTAAAACTTGGCCGAGTTACCTCTAAAACAACCAGAAAGTTGATGTTTTTCCTCCCAGTTGTTCTCTGGGGAACCAGGCTGAGGATGAAAGCACTGGAGAAATGGGAGGGTGATTGCCGTTTACAGCTCTCTGGACCAGGGGTACGGTACTGCACACCCCCAATTTAGTTGATTTATTCAGAGGTCAGTGTACCTCAGCATTTGCAATGTCACGTACTCATATAAACTCAAGACTTCTTCTTTGCACCTCCCAGTACAACAACGCTTTTCACACCGTGGTGCCTCTCTTGCTCTGATACAAAACTTTCCAGGCAGAATTCTGCAATTCCCTAAGAAGATGTTGCCCTGTGCCAAATAGATCTTGGCATTTGGAAGCTTTTCTCTATACTTACTAGTCTTTGGATATTCACACATACAGATGTTTATGTTCCTGAATTGCTTATCTCCTGCATTTCTATATAGGAGCTCCCCCTTACTGTGCTATGCACCTGTGCTGCCTTCAGTCTGTGGAGTTTCCGAGCCTCTCCTCCTTTCTCAGAGAAAGATGATTAACATCAGTTGCATTGCTGGCCAAACTGATTGCACTTGGACTGTAACAATTCTGCCAAGAAGAATATGTGGGCCCTGCTTCTCTGTAAAAACACTAAGCTTTGCCTTTAAACATCTGCAGTCAGTGTTGGGAAGGAGAGTGTGAAAGAAACTTGTTGCATGCATAGTACTTGTGTTACACCTGCACTTGGTCTGTGAAAGTAGGTGCTGGTAACAAAAGTTCTTTAGTGGCTGAAGAGTTCCTCCTTTTGAGGGAGAGTTGAGGTACCACAGTCATTTGTGGGCCTCTGGTTTCAGGCGGTTATGGACATATTTTCCTGTGTCCAAATGTGGTTTGCAACTGTTTGCTGGGTGGGTAAAGCTGTCCCAAATTATGTGCTATAGCTGAGTGGCAAAGCACAAAGGGACTTATGAAGGTGTAAGGCAGGGGCAGGAACATCGGGAACTGAGCTGCAAGGACAGCTGAGGTTAGCCCCAGGGACTGTGCTTAGCAAGCTGCTTGGTGTGTGTGCCAGCTCAGCATGTGATCATCTATCTGCTGCTTCATGGATTGTTGTCCAGCAAATGTGAGGAGCTCACGGGAGTTAACAGCCACCAGCATGAGGCCCCCCCATGTTGTGTGCTTGGAGGATGATGATCTGTGTAATGATGAGACGAAGCACATCCAGCCGGGTGGGTGTTGCTGCCTGGGAGCTGCTCATGAGAGAGCAAGTCTACAGTCAGACATTTTCCCTTTAGCCTTTTAGGTCAGAGATTATTTTCTGTTTCAGACATGTTGCACATATCTGGGAGCCGATCTCAGATATTGCATTGGCTGCTGCTTAGCTGGTCAAATTTCACTTTAAAGGAGGTCACAGCAGGTCCAAAAACTAGACTTTTACCAGTGGCTTACTAAGATATAATAAAATTAAAATTATCAGAGAAATACTTAAGCCTATCTAGTTTAACCTTATATAAGACATGACTTCACTATCTGTTTGCATCCAGTGGTGTGTTAGTGTGTCAGAATTTCAACAGCTCTTGTCATACTGGGGCTTGAATTCTTGTTTTGGAACCCTTCAGCTGTAGTTTTTCATGGGGTCCTGCATCCATATGCTGTGAGAAGATTTTGAGTGTAGCTGGATTCTCATTATTTGGTACTCTTGAACTATGGTATGATGTGAGCCCAGGTACTTAGTTGGTGCAGGGGATTTGACTGGTCTTTAATCTTGGAGCCTGGAGGGGAGAGAGATTGTTTTATAACTCTCATAAATCTCCTGATATTATTTTCAGGTTTATTTTGTGTCTGTTTTGTGAGAGTGTTCCCCTGGGCAGAGGAGTCCTATTTGTAGTGGTGGAGAGCAAGGTGTGCCACAGAGTCTGGACCAATTTTTGTTTGTGCTGTGTAGAAGGTGGATGAAGTTTTTGTTGCATTTCCTGTTCTCGATCAAAGTGCTTGTGTCTTGGCAAGCCTTTGCTGCTAAAACTAGTGCAGGATATGCTCTGTGTCCCATTGGAAACCCTGTATGTCAGGAGGAGGGAAGAGGGTCCTCTTTGTCAACGTGAAGTCTAATGTATGGCTATGTATGGAGATAGGCAGAAGAAATATTAGGATTGAAGAATGGTTTGAAAAACTTGAGTAAGGATTTTACAATTAAATCAGAATTCTTGTTATCTGTGATGGTTTGGGAGTTCCCCACCCCCACACTTTGTAAAATGACCCAGACTAGAACTCAGCTGGCTGGAAGTTAAGGACTGAAGCTCTATTTACAGCTTAGCACAATGTACAAGCAGATATATACAGTATATACAGGAATATTTACAGAAATATACAAGGTAAAGGTAATACAGCAACACAACTCCCCTCCCAGAAATCAGAGACCCCAGGAGGGGCTCCCAACCACCCTTCCACCTTCTCCCCACCCCTATACCTTACCCCAAGGTTTGCCTTACATGCAAGGAGAATTTTGAGGATCGGCCAGGGGGGATTAGAAGAAAAGTGGTTAGTGAAGTTACTCAGCAGAGAGGAGAAGCCAGAAGCTAGACCGCCCGAGATGCTGTGCCCCAGAGACCCTGACTGCCAGCCCGAGACACTGTCTTATCTTTTTTTTTTTGAGTACTCTTTTCTTAAACATCTCAGCAAGCCTATGAGCGAAGTAGACATCACCATTGCTTCCTTTCGCAGTCTGTAGTGTAATTTTCTCTATTAAAATAGTCCCATTAAATCAAACCAGCACGATATCTCATTAATCAATTTGAGTGTTTATATAGGGAGATATTTTAGATGTTATAGGTTTTTGTGGTTGTTTTGTTTGTTTGTTTTGTTTGGTTGTTGTTTGGTTTTGTTTGTTTTTTTACTGTCTTTACAAAGCTGTGGTATCTCTCCAGTGGGCTGAAATTTAGACAAAAATGATGCATGATATCACTGGAGTTAGTGTTTTTGAGGAATGTGTTCCATATTAAATGGAAAGAAAGGGCTATTCAAACACGGCTTCTTAAAGCCCCTGTAGAAAGCAGCCCAAGGAAATATGAAAGTTAATATTGAGTCAAAGTTAAATATTTAGTTTACATTTTCCCTGTGAGATTGATTTATCTGTGGGGTTTGGGTTTAGTGGAAAACATAGTACCCATATCATCAACATTTTGATAGTATTTTCCTAAGCTATTCTACAGTCTCAGTTTGGTATCCTGTCAGTAGAGTTGTGTCATTTCTGGATAGTTGCTGGAGTTGTGGGACTAGGATGTTATCTCAGCCTTGCTCTGAAAAATAATAGTGAATTCCCAATAATAAGCCCTACAGTTTTTTACTTCTGTAACAAATCATAGGCTAGGGAAATGCACGGTGATGGTATGTGCTGTCTCTGCTTCTTCCTCCCTTACCCTAGAAGATGTTTCCTCTTCTCTCCTGTTAATGAAACTGTAGGTAACATCCTTAGGAGTGGAGGTGCCAGCAGTGATCTCTGCTCTACCTTAACACTGCAGAGTAAGCCCGTCTTGGACAACTTTCAACCATGTAGATACTTTCTGTCCATTTGTAGCAAGGCTATTTGGTTGCTTCTTTAGACACAGAGACTTCAGCTTTCTCTTTTACCTGTATCTTAATGATATTCTCTTAAAAGGAACAGTTGGTGCATGGTTGGGTTTTGCAAATCACAAACAGATGTTGGCTTGATTAGTGGTGGTCCCTGCACTGCCGCTCTGGAAATTTAGGCTTATGGTTAGAGACCTGAGTGACGTGACACATGTTAACACTGGGGAGGAATCAAAGTGTTGGCAGCATGCACTGTGTGTTACCCATAGAAAAAAGAGGGAATGTGGACTCATCATCCTTTCTTGCAGGACTGGGAAATATTTTTGTACCGTGCAGCCTGTGCACACCAAGGTGTATTAAATTCCGAGCACCTCCGTGATCAGACTCGGTGCTGCTGACGTAAAAGATGTACTTCTATTTCTGCCAGAGCCGGCAAAGGTGGCTGTACAGGAACAGAGAGGGTTTGAACAGTCTTGTTGAGTCATTCCTCCAGAATGCTCTGCCTCTTCAGAGTTTCCATTCAGCACAAATTACTGATATCCATGAGGGACGAAGCTCCTCTGTGCTAATTTTAACCTTGCAGTTAGGGGAGTGTGTGTGGGATGCCTTGTTCGCTTGTTTTGGTTTTTAAGTGAAATCCTGTGTCACTCCCTGACTCAAACTTCAGGGATCCTTAGCTGTTGTTTTTGCTGCTAAAAAATGGTGAACAAAAAACCCCAAACAAACCCCAAACCAAGACCTTAATTAAAAGCCTAACTAAATTGAAAAAACTACTCATAAAAAAACAAACAAACAAAAATAACCCCAACAACAACAAACAAAACCCCAAAAAACAAACAAACAAAAAATCCCCCCCCCAAAAAAAACCCCAAACAAACAAAACAAAACTCTTTCTTTCAAGGACAGATTGACCAACACTAGAACGGATCTCTGATCCCTAAAATTGAGTTCTCTATCTATCTAATGTGATTAAATGAGAATAGGTCCTTAGGTAACAGTGCTACCAGGTTTTTGTTTCCTATGGCTAAAGCCCAAAGGTGATTATGTAAGAAATTAGGGTTTACCCCAGCACTGATTATATTTTGAGACTTAATTTCAATGGGCTAAGAAATAATAGGGAGAAAATGTGCATATAATTCGCTAAACTGATGCCCATGGATCTGTTCAGGGAATTGTATGTGTTTGATGTTGCTCCTTTTTTTTTCCCCACTTGAATCTTTATTTCCTCTAGCAGGGTGGTGATTGTTCCACATTCAGGGCTCCATTTAAAAAAAAAAAAAACACAAAAAAACCCTAACTTGATTCCTTCTTTTTCCTAGAAGTGCTGAAGAATTTGAGCCATGGATGCTTCATTGCTTTGTGTAGAACTGAGGGTGTGCATGAGAAATAAATGCAGATCTTCATATATTGTCAAATGTGGGCAGCATTTATCATGCAAAATCCTGCCTTAAAAAACAATCTTCTAATGTCTCCTTTACTTTTTCAGGTGGATTTGGAGCCAGAAGGCAAAGTGTTTGTTGTCATAACTCTTACAGGCAGCTTCACAGAAGGTAAGGGAATTATTTTGACTTGTTTCCATTAGGAGCTGGACTCTGGTGTGTATTCTTGCTATCAGTTTCCAAGTGGGTGGTGTATAAGTGAATGACATTCTTCACCTGGGCCATTTCTTGAGCAACAGGAAATCTGGAAGGAGCTGTTTGTATCAGCTCATGCTGTGTGTGCTTGCTGCCTGCTGCTACTCTGATCTTGGATCCAGGAAGCAGATTCGTGCTTGGTCTGGTTTATTTATCTGAAGTTGTCCTTCAAATGAATTGTTTTTGTCATTTGTACTTTTCACCTGAGTGCCTCTTGAAGGGTGAACTAAGGAGCGTGTAGAGCATGTTTAAAACAGAACACATTTAAAACATCTGGATGATTTCAATTCCATAATGACTCCTCTCTACTTCACATGCATTTCAGTTTCCCAAATTCACTTTGCACAGGAAACTTAGAAGTTTTAAGTGTGACAGATGCCCTGAAAAAAGTATCAAGGGAGATGTAAATTTTTTTTGGTAACCATCTTTTAATAGTGTGATGGTTTTTGATTTCCATGTTGCTTATTTTGATACTAGCTATGACCATAGATACGAGTTGTGCTGAAGGAACTCAGAAAAATTGAGATGGGGCTCAGGAAAAGCTTATTTTCTACAGATCTGTGTCATAGTTCTTATTTGCTTTAACTGCAGCTTCAAGCTGCATTTGTTGGGGAGTGTTTCCTGTAGCCAAGAACTGAGGCAGGATCTGCGTTGCTTTCTTACCTGTAGCATGGAGCAGCTGGACTGAGCACTTTTCTTCCTCTGCTCTGTAAATGAATTGCTCAGCATGAAGGCTGTGCTGGGGGTAGCAGCATGGGCAGTCCACCCTCCATGGTCCATCTTGGATGCAAGAGGGACGTGGGCTGGAGGAGTGCTTGCTTCAGGGCTTCCAAGGAAGTTCTGATCTCTGGCCCAGCAGTTCCCCTAGCTCACACCTTGTGCCCAGGCCTGCCAGTCCCCCTGCCTTTGTTTTTCAAATGCAGGTTTGAAGACAACCTTGTGCTGTACTTGGGGTTGGACTAGATGATCTCTTTGAGTCCCTTCCAACCCCTGACATCCTGTGATCCCGTGACCCTTTTAGGGAGCTCCCTTGCTTGTGCTGTGCTGGAGCCTGGCAGGGAGCTGCTACATCAGAGGAGCTGATGAAGCTTTTAGCTTACACCCCAGGAATACTTGCCCAGAATGGCTGTGGCCTTTAAAGCATTTGAGTTGAGTACAGAAGCGATCAGCTGTGTCACACTTGGGAGCTCAGCAAGGGTTTACTGGGAGACAGTGTCCTCCACAGCAGCACCCTGAGCCCTGTGGATGTGGTGGCAGGGTTTCCAGGTGTCCTTCCCTGTATGCAACTGGGACTGCTCTTACTCCTAGAAAGTGTGGGCAAGGTGTAACCCTGCTTGCAGAAGGTACCTTAGGAGGAAGACATGAACAGAAAGCCTGACTTGGACTCCTAAGAAATGTCTTGGAATGCTGGATAAGATGAGGGTTATCACACCCTGGTGCTGCAGCAGGGCAGGGAGCACCAGACTTCCTTTTTCCAGTGAAGCTTATTTACCATGTAAAGCTGGGCAGGCTACATGGTATCACTACAGCTTTCAGTTCTTTGTATATCAGTAGGAATGCAGGTTGTTCTCTGCCCGGGTGTTAACTTCAGGATCTGGGAACTGCTCTCACATTTATCCATGCATAAAATATTAACAGACTATTTTCTCCTTGAGGGAGACACTCCCTACACCTGTGCTTTCAACAGGGTGACCTGAAGATTACATTTTCAAGTCAATTTGGGAAAAGCTTTCTATTTGTAACTAGAGAGCAGGGAGAGTGCAAAAGTGTGCTAGGGAAGCCCGGATCACTTTTTGCAGGTCCAGAGGTGATGTCTTTCAGGAGTGGATAGGACATTAGAAGTTGGCTTTGGTTGCCTGCGATGGGGCCAGTGGTAGGAAGACGGCAGAACTTTTCTGACTCGCACCCTACTTTGTATCCACATACAGTGTATCGTACTTGGCTCTGTAAAGCCGGATTGAGGGTCAGTGTCTTTGAGCATTAAGTACAGCGTGTTCTCCAAACTTGTGCTGTTAGCTAAGGTGTTAAAACGTTGCTAGTCTCAAAGGTGAGAGGCTGTGATGGTTTGGCAGTTCCCCGCCCCCCCACACTTGTAAAATGACCCAGACGAGAACTCAGTCAGCTGGAAGTTAAGAGATGAAGCTCTGTTTACAGTTCAACACAATATACAAGCAAATATATACACTACATACAGGAATATTTACAGAAATATACAAGGTAAAGGTAATACAGAAACACAACTCCCCTCCCAGAAATCAGAGACCCCAGGAGGGGCTCCCAACCACCCTTCCACCTTCTCCCCACCCCTACACCTTACCCCAAAGTTTTGGAGAATCAGCTGTGGGCGGGGGGGGCTGATTAGAAGAAAAGCGGTTAGTGGAGTTATTCAGCAGAGAGGAGAAGCCAGAAGCTGCAAACAGCCAAGACGCTGTGTCCCATGACACAGACTGCCAGCTCGAGACACTCTCTTATCTTTTTCTAAACATCTCTGCAAGCCCATGAGTGAAGCAGACATCACCATTGTTTTCCTTCACAGCCTATAGTATAATTTTCTCTATTAAAATATTCCAATTAGCTCAAACCAGCACAGAGGCAGAACTTAAATGTTTGTACCACTGCCACTTTCTGAGGAAAGTGGGAAATGTTGGAAATATTTTATTTCTCTTTCCTGTGTTATTGTTGAAGATGTGTGGACTTACTGAATAGGAAGATCAAAGACAGCTTTTAGGGTTTTTCTTGACTGGCTAGTTCCATGTGTGGTCACATTTACAGTTTCCAAGAATAGACAGGGCAAACCTGATTCCAGATACTGACTTTTCCCAGTCATTTGATAGTAGAAGCATCTATCAGGGAGGTCTGTTTGTCAACATGTTTTATTCTGCTTTTATGTGTTGTGTTGGTTTTATTGTTTTGTTTTGTTGTGTGTTGTTTGTTTTTCTGAAAACGTGCAGGTTTAGAATTCTGTTTGAAAAACTTAAAGATTTTTGAAAGGTCTGAGAAAAACTCACAACTTGAAAGCAAAAAAAAAAAAGTGGCTTCCCACTCGTCTGTCCTAATCTGAGGGGCAGCCACTCCCACATCCTTCCTACTACTTATGGCTAACGTGGTAGAGACCACTTCACAGAATCACAGGAACTTAGAGGTTGGAAGGGATCTCCAGAGATCTAGTCCTACCCCCTGCCAAGCAGGATCACCTAGGGTAGTTTGCACAGGAATGCATCTAGGTGGGTTTTGAAGACTTCCAGAGAAAGAGGCTCCACAACCTCTTTCGGCAAACTGTTCCAATGCTCTGTCATCCTCACTGTAAAGAAGTTTCTCCTCATGTTGAGGTGAAACCTTCTATGTTCTAATTTGTAGCCACTGCTCCTTGTCTTATTGCTGTGCACCACCGAAAAGAGATTGGCCCCATCCACTTGATATTCACCCCTCAGATATTTGTACACACTGATGAGATCACCTCTCAGCCTTCTCTTCTGCAGACTAAACAGCCCCAGGTTTCCCAGTCTCTTTTCTTAGGGGAGATGCTCAAGTCCCCCAGTCATCCTGTGGCTCTCTGCTGGACTCTTTCCAGCAGAACCCTGTCTCTCTTGAACTGGGGAGCCCAAAACTGGACACAGTATTTCAGGTGTAGTCTCACTAAGGCAGAGTAGATGGGGAGAAAAACCTCCCTAGACCTGTTGGACGCACTTGAACCTGTGTGTGTCTATGGGTATGCAGGGAACCCAACAGTTTGCATTAGACCCCACTGGGGTAGCACGTTCACCCATATGGAGTTTCAAGGAACATGATTTTTTTAGGATGTCTGATCATTTTCTTGTGATTGATGAATGGTTAAGTGTGTAACTCCAGTGTGTCTCCTGCTCTGAACAGGATTCGGCAGTGATGACATAGTGATGCCAGGCTCCAACAGGTAAAAAGAGCAACATGACAGTGTCTGCAGACAGACTCCTCAAGACACCCACATACTTTGTCTGGCAGCTCTTGCCTCACTCACTGCTTTCAGTAAACCATGTGGACAGAAGGGTAGCATAACAGTCAGTCTGAACGGTGAGGGGCATCTTCCTTTGAAAAGGAAGCTTCTAAGAGCTCCACTGATCAAAGGTGGAGGGTCAGTGCCTGCTGCTGGCCCTCACACTGCCAAATGTTATTGGTCTCAAAGAGGATTTATCCCAAGCTAGTTGTTCTTTTTATGGGACAAGCTGGTTTCACATGGCCTCAGCTGCTGTCACTTAATTCCAATGAAGTCGAAGCCTAAAAAGTGGTTAAAGGGAAGGAGAAGAGAGGGGAGTTAAAAAGAAGAAAGGCAAAAAATCCCCAAGACCCAACCAACCAAAAAAAACCGGGAATGGTAGGTCCACCTGAACCTGGATTATTTTGTTTTAGGAAACTTACACAGAACAGAGAGTCCCAGGGGTTTTGGCAGCTTGTTTCTTCAGTTTTGGGAGTGGTTGGGTTTTTTGCTTGATCAAATGTCTTTTTGACCAAAAGTTTTTCATGTGGCTTTGTTTACCCATGGCAGGGATGGGGGAGATAGGTGCCACTCTTGTGAGGGTCTCATGAGTGTGATAGAAGCGTTTGTGTACCATCAAAATGAGGACAGTACAGAAAACATAGAACTGGAAAGAGGTTTGTCCTTCATGGATTTCCATATGGCTCTTCTGGCCATCAGTGTTAACCTCCTGTTTTGAGGCAGGGAAATATTTTTCTTTCATGTGTTAAAAATGTGTGTAATTTTTCAGTAAGAGAAAAGGATGGAGCAATAGGAAGCAAGGAAAGTCTAGCAAAATTATCCCTGCTGGATCTATGTATTGCTGTGCTAAGCTAGATATGATTATATTAACTCCTCTCAGCTGCCATTTCCTGTATAAAGCAACCAGCACAAAATTAAAATGAAAATCCCTTTACCTGGGGAGGAGATTACCCCTACAGCCCTGTCTCTTCTGGCAGCGCTGGGTCCTGATGGCCCTGACACCCATCTGGGTTGGAGGGAAAGCACCCTCTTCTCCAGCCATCTCCCTCACAGATCCAAGACTTGCTTCATTCCAGGCAGTTTTAGAGAAAAGGTGAGGACTGACTTCTGCCTGCCAAGTGTAGGGCATTTCTTAGGAACTGATTCATTTTTTAAATATGATTTTTCTTCCTTTCTCCTCATCCCTTCTTCCCTGAGTTTCGTTATTTAAATTACCTCATAGTGGGATTTTTTTCCAAGTCATCAAAATGATGATTTAAAAAAAAATTGTTCTTTTTACTCTGGATACTAATGTTGAGTGTGGGTTTTTTTTTTGTTTTGGTGGTTGGTTGGTTTGATTTTGTTTTGATGGGTTTCGTGCCTTTTTTTAAATTAATGATGTCTTTAGTCTGACTTTTGTGTGTGTGTGTCCTTTTGCCCCTTTCTCCTTTTAAAATAATAGAAGTGGAAAGTGGCTCCTCTGAGAGGCCTGCCTTTGTGGACATGCCTCATCCAGAGATGTGAGGCAGACTATCAGCTGAGGAGCTGGGGATGGGAGTGTGTATGGTGTGCTGTGTGTGTCTCCAAGCAAAGCTATAGCTGTTGTTGGAAGGCAGCCCAGCCCTGGGGACAGCAGGAGCTGTGGTTTAGCCGCATTGTTAGTGTCCTGCTTCCCCTTCTCCCTGTGATAACCCATGTGTGCTGCAGGATCTCTGAGATAATCTGTAAGATCTCAACTATCTTTTAAGTTTCCTTTTAAAGGAAAATTTCTTCTTTGTTAATCTTTAAAACAGGTAGTGCTGCTACAGTTCTCTAATGCCGGTCCTCTGCTCCTAACCTTGGCCATAACCATTTCCAGGCAGACAGTTTCCAAGTAGGGTCATCTTTCTCAGCACATCTCAAATGCTTCTGGGAGCACCCTGGCAGGAGGACACCATTGGCGGGGGACTGTTGCAGTTCTCCAGTGTGGTGTTCTTGCATATAATTTCTCTGTGCTCTCCCAGGGTGTCATCTGTGACTCCCTGGTTCTCATTGAAGGTGACCTGGTGACTGAGCAGACTCTGTCTTTGGGACTTGTGTTGCTCATAGCAAGTAACTGTGGCCTGTCGGTGGCCTGAATTCAGAACTGTTCTCCACTACTTGTCTCTGCTACTGAATACCAGTTTCAGTTGTGAAAGGGCAAGCCACTGATTGCTTCCTTCACAGTCAGGGGTGATTGATTCGAAATCAAAAGCCTTACAATGAGTCTGAGTGATGTGCTCCTTGTGTTGGTGCTTCTGTACACCTGCAAGAAGTTAGTAGAGGTACTCAAGAGCAGGTGATCATGCATAGGTCAGGGTGTTTTGCTGCAACCAGGTCAGACTGGACACCAAGAGGCTCCAGGTGTGTGGCTGAAGGACAGCATTAAACTCTCTTTCTTGCAATATTAGAGTCCCAGAGCAAATCGTGTCCCCTCAGTTTTGCTGGCAAGGTGTGTTGCTGTGCCCTCAGCTTGCCACCTCTCTTGCTCTTTGCTCTTTTTAATTCTGAGCAAAGCTGATGAATTTGTTTGACTCAATGAATGAAGCAAGTGCTGTAGAAAATGAAGTGCTTCTATTTCAGTGCTTCAAACTCTTACAATTTGGCTTTTAAATTTTTTTCTTTACATTGTCACTCAAAATGATAATTCTGGCTAGAAGTACAGTTTTAATTTCATCCTAGTGAGGTATGTAGCGATTGTTTCTTTTCTTTCAGTGTTAGGAAAGACAAAGACAAATTTGAGTTCTGGGCAAGAAATAGAACAGTGAGAATACTGAAAAGCCAAGTGACTTGATAGAGCAGATATAGCATTTATTGCTAAATATTTAATGTTGGTGGGCTTTGCAGCAGCAAGAAAGCCTGAACCTGCCTCTACAGCAGGAAATGCTTCTCTGTTTTGCAGTGGGTGTTGCCTGTTGTCACATCGTGTGTTTGGGGTGGTTTGTTCTCATGCATGAGGACACTTAGTCTTTTGCTGTCATTTTTCTTTAGAATATTTTTTTTTTATATAACATGAAGTGTTTTTTATCTTAAAAAAAATAGTATTTTCTCAGACAGGCACCAGTAAAGATATGCAGCCTTGAAGTCTCAAATGATACACAGGCTTTTTCCTCAGAAGGTTGTTCAGTACTGTGATGTAGCTCCTCAACCACACACAACTTGTATTTGCAGGTACATTATTAAGCTTTTCCACAAGAGAGGGGGAAAAATGATGTTTACCATTCCTCTCCAAACCGTCATATGACTGTTTTCAGGGAAGTCAGGGATGACAAATGGCCTGTTATCATTTCATGGCTTTTTTGGGTTCCTAACCCAATCAGGAGATGAAGACATATGGCTGACACTGTCCAGAGAACCTTCTAATCTGAATAGGTAATATTGGTGCAGAATAGGATAAAGTTAGTTTTGGTACCTTTTGTTCACAGTCTGACAACATGGCAGCTTTAATGTCTAGCCCGCAGTCTTATATGGCAAAGAACAACAGGAGACTTTTTTTTTCTGCACCACCATGCTTGCTTTGTTTTATTGCATTGTGTGTTTTTGTTGCTGTGGGGTGTTTTTGTTGTGTTTTCCCCGATGCCTCTACTTTTTCCAGTGCTTTACACTTGTCACATGTGCAGGCAAGGGATTTCCCAATGCCCTCAGTATTGTTTTAACTCCCTGTTTCCCGATGGAAATAGAACAGCCTGGAGTCCCATGAGGCAGAAAATACACCCTAAATGCACTCTGGAGAAAATAGAATCCTTGCAGAGACTAGGGATGTTGTCTTTAGATGCTGTGCATCTCTTGTGGGAGACAGGTGGACTTCACTCTTTCAGCCTTGCCAGAAGATGTCAATCAGGTTAAAAAGTAAAAGACAATTCTAGAGACTGTTCTTGAAGTTCTGAGCAGGTATTGCCATCCTGGAGGTCACACTGCAGCCCTGTACCCCAACACAGACATGTCAGCCAAGCTAACATGAACAAGAGCAGCTCTATTCTTGTTCTAAAGCCTTTGTGAGTTAACCACAAAGGCGTTAAAGCTTCATAGTAACACTGAACATATCAGAAGAGAACTTCGATTTTGGAGAGACCATGAAGAACATCTTGGAGTTCCCTTCACAGGGAGTCTTTGGGTGTCCTTGGGGCATTGGGAGAAGGGTCTGTGCTGCATCTTCCTGAGCACTGCCTTTCACTTGCCCTGTGCAGACTGACAGTAGTGTGAGAAGGGGTCACTGCAGTGAGAGACAGCTCAGTCTTGCAAGCTAGACACAGCGGATGAACTTTGGGATAATGAATGATTATTACTGTTTATGACAGGAGACAAGTGTGAATGATTGTTTTATTGTTGGTTTCTGTTGTGTTTTAAGAATTTACATATGCCATTTCACATTTTAATATTGCTGAGGGAACCCAAATATTTTTCGCACTCTGACACCTCTGTTAAAAGACAACAACAATAAAAGAAACAAAACAAACCCCCAAAACCTTCAAAGAAAAGGCAAGTTAGGTAAATTCAGAATTTTCACAGGAAAAAAAGATTTCAACGAGTGAAAACAAAGCTGTTTATTAGACCCTGGGAAATAAAGTGGCTTGCTCAGTGTTAAGGAAGGACTCTGATGGAGAGCCAGAAGGTGAACAGCACCCCAGCCCACTGCATATTCTCAAGACTACCTTTATTTCTTGGCAAATGATATATCTGGGCTCCTCAGCTATTGCAGCATGCCTTACACTGAGAGATTTTTGGCAGTAATTCATGACTTGCCAAGATCTACCAACTGCTTAGGTATCCAGAGGCTGTAAAAATGCAACAAACAGCAATATCAGGGTTAACTGTACTTCCTTAGTGGGCTGTGTTTTGTCTGGGCTCTGAAACCTAGATATAAATATGCAAGCTTGCAATCTGCTCTGGGATTTCAGTGTTCCTGGCTGTAATGAGGAACAGAATTTTTACTTTTTTTTCCCCCCTTTAATGTGATTCCTGGAAGAAGTGACCACAGTTCTCAGAGGACATAAAATATATTTGCTTGGCCTTGGGGGATGGCACTGTGCTGGAGTGGGTGTTTGTGTTGCAGTGAAGCAGGATGGCAAATGAGGGCTAGAAGGAGCAGAGCATGAAGCCATAGGAGACTGATTCAGTGGTGGGGATAAGGACAGGAGCCTGCCCCCTTGCTGCTGCTGTCCTGTGTTGGGGGATGCCATTTCGTGGCCATCTCACTTCACAGATGTTGTGGTTAAAGGCATCTGAATGATGCCCTGAACTGGGATGAGGGGCACCACTGGGATGAAGTGTGCACCAGTATACCTCATGGCTGCTCCAGAATCTCCTTAGCCACAATTTTCAAGGTACTAGATTGTTGAAGTGAGTGAATGACTGTTTAAATCCCTAAATCTGTAGCAGAAATTGGAGGGGGGCAGAAAAAACCCAACCAAGGGAAGAAAACCCCAACCAAACAATGAACAAAAGCCAAACAACCCACAAACACACACACATACACACCCCAAACAACAGAAACATACATTTTGGGTTTGTGTGTGTGTTGGGTTTTTTGTTTGTTTGGTGGTTTGTTTTTTTTTTTTTTTTTTTCCATAACATCACCTTCACCTAAATTACACTCTGTTCCATTTAATATCTGAGAAGAGTGGATGCTAGAGGAGACTTCTAATTTCAGTGGTACAACTACAGACAAGGGCTTTCCTTGTTTCTGGCTGTCTGGGAGCCAAATCTGTCAGTCATCCAAGAGTCCTTGTCACTTGGCTGCTGTACAGGGCAGTGCTGGATGTGGTATGTGAGTGGGCCTGCTGGGCATGGGAGGATGTGTGAGGTAACAAGATGTGCCACAGTGCTTAATTACCTCAGTTTACCTGGAAGGTAGTCATGTATCACTAGTGCTTGCGAGGGGCAAAGTTCCCCCTTGCCCTAAAGACACAGTGGGGACGCCAACAGCTTTGGTCTGCAATGTGTTGTGGATGTTGTGACAGTGACTCGTGTCTCACTGGAGTGAGACAAGGTCCTGTTGGTAGCCAGACAGAATGGGGTCTTCAGCCTTACATGAGCTGGTGCAGAGCTGCTCTCGTCATCTTCTGATGCTTTCAGAGGCAAGTCCTCATGCTCATAGTTTTATCCACCCCTGTTTTGGGTTGTTCTGAAGTGTGTAGTGTGTCCAGCATGAAATGTTAAGCTTTCTGCTCCCCAGTGTCAGCTGAAAAAGTTGTGGTGGTGGTGTTTGGTTTGGTTGTGTGGGTTGATTTTGGTTTTGGTGGGGGTTTTTTTGTTTGGTTGGTTGGTTTGGGTTGGTTTGTTTGGTTGTTTTTTACCTTCTCTTCTGGAAATGATCTAGTAGTTTTCCAGAACAAGATACTGAATCAAAATACAACTTTGAGCAAGGACATTTTGATGCTGTTTTGCTAGGGCAACCTTGAGCTTGGCAGAGAGGGTGGGAGGCATGAGAACCTTTGCCAGCTGTCACCTTCTGCTGACTTGGGGAAAATTTACCCATTTGTGATCATCTGGGAGAAACTGCATGAGATTAGTGTGACTTTGAGGGCTGTAGATAGCACCTGGACTGAACAGGTTCCCACCTTGGTGACTGTTCCTTCTGGCAATGGTGATACTGCAGTCCATTGCAGATATGGGACTGGTGTCATAATTAAGGGTATATCTGCCTGTCTGAAAAGGATGCTCTTGGGCTGACCTTGTTCCATACAGGCTGGCTGGACTGAGAAGCTGAGGAAATGTGGAGGAGAGTTGGTTTTGGGCCAGATCTGTTCTCTGGTTGAGATCACCACTGGCCCAGGGTGCTGCTGCAGGGCATGAGGAAGGCAGGCAGGAGGAGGTCCTGCTCTCCATGCACTGTCTTTTACGACACAGGGCAAGGATAGTGGACAGTGGAAATGCTGGAGAAAGGTCACTTGAAGTAGGAATAAAGTCATAAGGAGGAGAACAGAGAAGAAATATGACATAGAAGGGAGCAGGAGATAGGGCTAGAGAGATATGACAGGCGAGTGTGGGCAGAAGCTGTAAGGAAGAAGCTTAAAGAAGTTCAAAGGGTTAAAGAAAGTGGAAATTGGGAGAATGTGGACTGTTGAATGCTAGATGAGCCAAACAGGATGAGGAAAGTCTGCAGCAGGAGTTATGACCTGCGAAGTCCATTTCTTGCAGTAATTTGGAACCAAGTTTTTAATCCCAGAATCTCAGCTCTTTTCTGCCGTCTAGCTGCCGGATGTACTGAGTTAGTGTCTGTCTGTCACTCGTGTTGGAACTGCACAGCAGAGTCATTTTCTGTGGAGTGTTCCCTTCTCAGTGCTACCTTCTCTTCCTGCCCTGTGAGCCTGAGACCATAGCTATGCTGGTGAATCAGGCATGAAGGCTGCTCCACTGCCAGTGAATGAATTCATTTCCAATGATAGTTCTCTTTGTTTAGAAAACAGGAAATTCTTAGAAACAGAAACCTTTTCATTTGAAAGATATCACTAATGTTAGAAAATCAGATTCTGAAAAGCAGAAAATGCTGAAGTTTTGTCTAAAAGTTGTCCTCTGTGTATATTCATGATACAGACTTGGAAATCAGCAAGGCAGAAAGTTGTTTCTTCTCCAGCCTGCACAGCTCAGAGTACTTAAGTGGTGGGTGAGGAATCTGGGGCCTAAGTCTGGTCCTGTATTGCACTCATAGATGCAAGGTAAGGCAAGAAAAACAAGTCCTTCAGAGAAAGGCTTCAGTGTTGCATCAAAAGGGCTGATGATTACTTGCCTGTGAGGGCCATCACACATCTTAGTTAGAGAGGCACCTTGTGTCCCATGTGGTGGGCAGAGCTGTCTGGTAACACACAGCTTTGGGCTGTGTTGTTAAGGATGGCTGCAAAGCCTTGATGCTAGGGGTGTGGACCCCACAGAAGGCATAATAAAGTCTATGTGACTTTTTTAAAATTTTTTTTCTTTCTTTTCTTTCCTAATATTGCTCTCACACCCCTCATTGTGCCAGCGCAGCAGTTTGTGGAGTGCATGGCGATCCAGCTTTGGGAGCTGATCTGGCTGGAACATGGCAGTGTCGTAGAGAGTGGAGGGAAGGCAGGGTGCCATACTGGGGCAGAACTGTTTAAATCTGTGCAAAGATTAGTGTGAGCATCAGATCAGAGGCTGGCTTCATCTCCTGTCATTTGAGCCTGAATGAATTCCCTCCTTGTGTGTTACTCCCCCATTGAGAAACGGGGGCAAAAACTGAGAAGAGGTGCACGGTTTAGGTATTTCTCTCAAGCTGCTGGAGAAAGTGGCTTTCTTTTCACTCACCCATGTCTGGTTGTGCATTAATTGAGGAGTGAGATGGGAGAGCCTGTGGGGAGGCAAAATAAGTACCTATTACAACTACTCTTACACCTGGTGGAAAGGGCCACCCATTTGTGAGAACAAGATAGCTTGGTGGCCCTGGTGGCTGTTCTGGAGCAAGTGCAACCAGCAGAGTCCTTCCCTTCAGATGTAAGGAAATCCTGAGCTAAGGCAAACAACACTTTCTCCATGTGGCTCCTGGTGTTTTTAAAGCTGTATTTGTATGGATCTTGGACATCTGCTGTTGAAATCTCAGAAATGGAGAAATATATATTGCAAGGGGAAAGCCCTATTGGGGAGGAGATGGGGAAGGGAGATAGATCAGTTCTAGCTGTGTTTTCTGCATGGGAAGTTGTTGGGGACTGTTGTATTTTCCAAACATGCCACTCCTCCTGGCCTGCAGCCATTGGGAAATCCCTGTGGAAAATCTTAATAATCTGCTGGCACGAGGAGGGATGTGGTGCATGGCAGAGCAGCAATGGCCTGTGCCATCTGCAGAACCCATCTAGGATGGGCTTGCAATGAAGCCAAGTATGATTGCTAGCCTGAGCACTTGAGGACTTAAGTATTTCCTTGCTTCATGACCAAGGTGGGAACTCTTAATGAAAAGAGGTGCTGCTGTTTGGCAGATACCTTCATGGTAGCAATAAGCTTGGAATGCAAGGGGCTGAGTTGAATTTTTTTGACAGATGCTTCACTGCAGCAGTCTTACTCAGCTCATGGTGTGTGGGAATCTGCATGGGAGAGCGACATGGTAAACAACCTGCTTTTTAAGGCTGCTGCAATTAGAGAACTTATTAGCAAACTGCTGCATGGGAGTCTCAAGAATACTGGGGATCAGCTGTGTAATCAGAGCTGAGTATGCAGCCAGACCACTTAGGCTGGGTCTGTGCAACTCTTGAGTGACCAGTCAGCCAGGAGAATCCAGGTGTTGCAGGGCAATGATTCAGGTGTTGGTCATCCTCCCAGGTGAGCACAAGGCCAGTGTACCTCCGGTGACTGGGGAAAGGCTAGGGCTCCAGCAGCAGAATAAGGGAAGTGCTGAACTTGTCCTTCTTAGTTAGCTCTCCCGATTTAATTTGTTCCTGACTAGATTCCAGTTGTGCTTTGGGTGACAATTTGTTTTCCCACTGAGAGATGCAGCGCCCTGGTGTCGAAGGCTTGGGGTTTTGTCCCAGGGATAGCTGCCATGTTGAGGAGGCTAAGGGAAGACCCCTCCTCTGTAAGTCCCTGAAAGGAGGTTGTAGCAAGGTGGGTGTTAGTCTGTTCTACCTACAAGTAATAGGATGTGAGGAAATGGCCTCAGGCTACATCAGGGGAGGTTTAGGTTGGGTATTGGAAGAAATGTCAACACTGAAATAGGCTCCCCTGGGAGGCAATTGAATCTGCAGGTGTTTAAAGTACATGATAGCTATGGTGCTGAGAGACATGATTTAGTGGCAGACTTGGTAGAGTTAGATAATGGTCAGACTCAATGATCTTAATGGTCTTTTCCAATAGAAACAATTATAAAATTCTGTGGTTGCCATTTGTGGAATGCCTGTAAAATTTGGGGTCCCTCTGGACACAATCTGCTTGATAATTCCATTTCAGCTGGCTTTCTGTTGATCTGAGTTTCTTTGTGTGTTTTGTCTCATGTTACATACAGAGTATTTTCCAGGTCCTCCTTCTCTTGAGGCATGTTAAATGTGTGCCTCTGGAAAATTGCATTGCCTAGACATAAAGGTATGGATTTTGAACAGATTTAGTTGAATGTAAGAGTTGAATACTCTTCATACTGAGGTGGCCAATTTTAATTCTGAAGCTGGCCACAAAGCCCAAAACAGGGATGACTCCAGAGGATCTCCTTTAAAAATAACTTTAAACTGCATTTGGTTAAAAATAGGCTTAACCCAGAGCTCATGCTTCCTTGTGTGGGTTGGGCCACCTGAGAGTAAGTTGTGATACCTGCTACAAAGCCTCCTACGCTCATGTGAGCTGCTGAGGGTTATGACACACAAGCCCTGAGGTGCCAGGAGCAGTGGAGGGTTCAGGATCTCCCTGCTGTTTGCCAATCCTGCTTTCCTCAAGGATTTTTCACTGCTTCTGGTAGCTTTGGCTTATCAATACTGTCTCTGTTAGTGCTGCTTCTGCTCTGTAGCCAGCATAGTTTGGTATCTTCTGAAACTTGGGGTACAGAGGGCTTCTGGTCCATGAATCAATCATGGAAAAGATCAAAGTTGCTCTGTTAGTTTCATTTTCCTGTTTTCAATGAATAATGTATTTAAATGGTTTCCAGCCCTTATAAATCACATCTCAACATTTTTTTTTCCTGAATTTAATAGGTTAAAAAGGGCTAACGAGAGGTTTTTACAATGGAAATCCACTTGCTTAAGTACCAGGAAATAATAATGATTATAATTGGTGAGGGGAAGAGGGAGAAATATTGGTCTGTTAAGGCTTCAGTGAGCAATGCAGTAAGAAGTATAAGGTATTAGTATTATTTGCACATCTTTAAGGAGGATTGTCCCCATCTTATGACAAAATTGAGACTGAGCAGATGTGCTGCTCTACTTGCAAGCTGAGGAGGAGACAGTTATTGCTGCCTGTTTCTCACTGGATTTGTTTTTGTTGTTGTTGCCTGTTCTTATCAATGTGATATGAGTGGGTGATGGAACAGTTGCAGATGTAGTCATGCTGGCAGGTCTGTGATGGAAGTACGGAGATGATTCCATCATGAGGATGGAGCAAAGGGGCTGGGTTGTCTTCTTGGGCCTCTACTGCTGCTGGAAGAGCATGTTCCACTACAGCCAAAGGGAAGCAGGCATCTGTTATCTCTCTGAGTATAACCAAATTTATCCTACTTCTCCAAACTGCATGAGTATCATCTGTCTCATGCTGGGTATGGGACAGATAGGAGGTGGCCTTCAAGGTAACAGCGCTGATCTGGGGCATCTCTAAAGGGCTCAGTTAGGTGCTTGAATGTCTGCTGTCTTCCTCAAACCCCTTCTCTAATTAAGAAAAAAAAAAATCCTTCTTTCCTGGCATCTCCCTGTTCTGCAGGCTGAGACAGCTCCGCTGTTATCACCCCAGCCTTGTCTCTTGTGCAGACAGAAGTATCATGAGGTTGCAGTCTCGCAATGAATGCAAAAACTAACAGAGATGAAATGATAAAATGCAGCACATGTAAAATGTTTCTTGCTCTTGGCAAAAAAACTAGCACAGGATGAAATATGGGGCTGTCCCTTCTTTCACAGTGATGTGGCTGTAAAGAGAAGGGAGAGGGAAGTGGCTGTTGCCTTCAAACACATCCTCCTTGGCAGCCCACAGCATTTCTGCTGCCTGTGGCCTGAGAGGCACAAAGGGGCTGGCTTGCAGTGATCTCTGTTTGAGAACCTAGTCTCTTAGGCATGGGATTGCTCGTGTTCACTGAAATCTTTTGTTATCCTCAGTATCCAATTTGCTCAGTTCAGTGATACTCACTGCAGAAATTATTGGAAAGGATTTTCCATTCATATTTTTCAGCCTTGCACAACATGCTGCAGTGCCTTGCCTCATAGCTGTCAACATCCACAAGCAGACATCTGAAAAAAAAAATCCTCAGAAATAACTTGTGAAAGGAGATGTGGAGAGCAACATTTTTGAGCTGCTTTGTGGACCTTTTGGCAATCATGATTAAAACTCTATGCAAAATCACCTACATGGTGTCCATGAGGGCTTGCTAGACTCAAAGCAGCGACAGTATACTTGTTTTAAGAGTTTCTCAAGCTGCTGCTTTGTTCTGCTGCCATCTGTTCCCACAGACCTTGAGGAAACAGCTAAAAAGCAGATAGTTCTCCTTCAGTCCCAGCACTAGGCTCTGCCCTCTGCTTCGCAGCCTTCTCTCCTGCTCATGGGAATGGCTCCTAGGAGCCACATACTGGTCACTCCAGCTCTGTACAGCTGGCCTGGTGCTGTTACATCCAAGTGCAAGAGACTATGGCTGAGGAGAACTAGACTCCAGCAAAAGGTCTTGACCCCAGCTCCACACTAGGGAGAGGAATGGTGAGTTGAGCAGAGTTGTAACTGTAGCTGTTAAGCCTGGGGAACACGGAGATGTCGTTTTTGCTGTCTCACATACTGGTGCCACTGGAGCTTTGGTGTCATTGTGTAGTTGTAAGGATAAGCTTATGATGGGCTTTTGTAGCAATAACTGGGCACTGTTAGGTGAACTGGTATTGTTATGTGGGTGTCACTGGTCCTGTGCTCACTCCTGCTACATTGAAACCTCGTGGATCAGCCTCAGTACTCAAATGCTGCTAATCACTGAGAGCTGAGACCAATTTATGTCCTAGGCCTGACAGTAAGACAAGATGGATCTACCCTACTTCAGGGCTTGGATGAGAAACAAGGACCTTGCCTTGAGTGCAAAGTTCTGTGTGATTTGATGCAACAATGATTACTTATTCAAGACTGCTGATAATGCTGTTTTGTGCTCACATGTCAGGAAAACTCTCACTTTTTTTTGGATTGAGCATTATTATTCCTTATCCTTGCAGACAATATTGACAGGTTGGCAGCTTAAAAGATGAGTTGCCATTAACAAGGGTTTTCTGTGAAGTCCTAGAAGACAGCCTAATGCTGCCAGCACTAGCTGGCTTTTTCTTTGGTCTTGATACAAAATGTTACTGATTTTCATAGGGGAAAATGGAAACTGGGTCAAACATAAGTCCCAGCCTGTGCTTGATGTGCCACATGTTTGCTTTGCAATGAGCCTCTTCTGGGATTTGAATCAGTCTGGTTTCATGTATGGACTGGCAAAAGCAGCAGAAGTACAGAAACTTTGGATATTAAATGGGAGAGAAACCCTATGTAGTTAACACAGTCTGCAGATATGGCTGTTCTCCTGCTGGTGTATCCAGGTGACATTTGAGGGAAACTGAAGAAAACACTTTGTATAAATTAGTAAAGGCAAGGCTTTCACTCTGCAGCACTAATACTAGGGAAGCAGAACAGTCAGCAATGGACTTGGCCAGTAGGACAAGGGAGGTTATTCCCCTGTACTCAGCCCTGGTCAGGCCACACCTTGAGTACTGTGTCCAGTTCTGGGCCCCTCAATTCAAGAGAGATATTGAAGTGCTGGAACATGTCCAGAGAGGGGCCTGGAGCACAGGCCTATGAGAAGAGGCTGAGGGAGCTGGGGGTGTTTAGCCTGGAGGAGGCTCAGGGGTGATCTCATTGCTGTCTACAACTACCTGAAAGGAGGTTGTAGCCAAGTGGGAGTTGGTCTCTTCTCCCAGGCAACCAGCAACAGAACGAGGGGACACAATCTCAAGTTGTGCCAGGGGAGGTATAGGCTGGATATTAGGAGTAAGTTCTTGACAGAGAGAGTGATTGGCATTGGAATGGGCTGCCCAGGGAGGTGGCGGAGTCGCCATCCCTGGAGGTGTTGAAGAAAAGCCTGGATGGGGCACTTAGTGCCATGGTCTAGTTGATTGGCTAGGGCTGGGTGATAGGTTGGGCTGGATGATCTTGGAGATCTCTTCCAACCTGCTTGATTCTATGATTCTTTTCCTAAAAAATCCAACCCCTACTACTCGCCTTTGAGGCATGGACTCCATGAGTGTTTGTCCTGTTCTCCAGTCATGTTCAGTGCTGCAGTGCTTGTGAGAGTTGGGAAGATGCTGAAGGAGGTGTCTGTCAATCCGTTACCTTGCTTTTTACAGTCTAATAAGTTCAATGGTTGGTCTCTGCTCTGTGTTTATCTATCGCTCAGTGCAACAGCATCTTAGCTTGCCATGCTCCCAGGGGGCATAGGATAATGTGCATACTGCTACTAATAAAAAAAAAAAAAATGAGAGAGAAGGTTTAATTCCATTTTAATCTGTTAGCTTTATTGCTTTAAGGCTTTTTATGCTGCTTTTTTACTATCTTTATGTCTTTCAAAGGAAAATCCTATTGATGTGTACAGGAGTATAACACCAGACAACAGCACGTATCAGGACGTACCCAAGTGACCTTTACTGTGCTGCTGTTACAGCAGCAGCTGATAGCGTGACAGCAAGATTGATTTCCAATGGGTGAGAGCTCATAGGCTTTAACATTGAGGCAAACCATTACATAGATATCCTGCAGCTCTTCCTCTTCTCTTACAGCTGTAGTTATGCCACCACTGGAAGGACTTGACTGGAATTACCCACTGTAATGAAAAAAGGGAGGGGGGAGGAAGAAAGAGAGGGTCCCTTTCTGGGAAGGGCAGGTAGGGTGGTGTAGTGAGGCTGCTTAGTTGGGTGAGTGGTGTGCTAGTGCAGGCAGATGTCCTCAGGTGACCTGGTGGGTTATTTGTTCTCCTCTCCCTCCACGTGCAGTTTCCACTGCCGTAAACACGTGTTAGGCAACGGTGGAGAGGAGGAAAGCAGAAGAGGCTTTTTAGTATTTAACTTTGTAGTTACTTTTGCACATAACCAGGCACAGTAAATACCCCATAGTTACAGATGTCCAAATTTAACCATAGATTTGGACAACTCCCTTCCCTGTGTAATTACTTGCCTGTTTTTATAGCAGTATTTGGACATTTGAACCATTCATGGTGGTGGTTGCTTTACCAGAGATTAGAGGCTTTTAAAAGTCTGGGTTTCCTAAAGCAGTCTAGAGCTGCTTTGTTTTGTAAAATACTCTCCACATGCAGAAGGGAAATACAGTATTCTATAGGAAGCTGGCCAGAAGGTAGAACATGAGCAGAGAGAACATCTGTGATGACTTTGCATACTCTGACATGAAGAATTAGAGGCCTGAGGACTGCTGTGTTGGCCACTCTCTCCACTAGCAGACTTCAGCTCTGCATTGATGGTTTCTGTATGCGACCTCTCACTCAGAGGTGCTGGGAGCTGTTTGGCAGATGTGAGATGAGGAACTGCCAACTTTGGTGGTTGAGGAGGCTTGAAATTGGGAGGAAGATGGTTTTGGTGGTGATATTTTGGGCTCCCCAGTTTAAGAGGGACAGGGATCTGCTCAAGAGAGTCCAGCAGAGGGCTCTGAAGGTGGTTAGGGGACTGGAACACTGCCTTAGGAGGAGAAGCTGAGGGATTTGAGGCTTTTTAGTCTGGAGAAGAGAGGACACAGAGGGGATTTAATAAATGTTTATAAATATCTGAGGGCTGGGTGTCAGGAGTGGCGGGGGGGATGGGACACAGGCTCTGCTCACTTGCTCCCTTTGATAGGACAAGGAGCAATGGATGTAAGCTGCAGCACAGGAGGGTCCACCTCAACACAAGGGGGAACTTCTTTACTGTAAGGGTCACAGAGCACTGGAACAGGCTCCCTAGAGAGGCTGTGGAGTCTTGTCCTCTGGAGACTTTCAAGGCCTGTCTGGATGAGTTCTTCAGGTCACAAAACTAGATTGTCTGGTCCTGCTCTGGCAGGGGGGGTTGGACTTGGGGATCTCTTTGGGTCCCTTCCAACACCTGTGATATGTCCATATCCATATGAAAATCACGTGTGCCTTGTTGGAGGATTGAACTTGTCTGCTCCGTAGTGTGCTGTGTGGGATGGGTGAGCGCCCAAGCCTTCTGAAAGAGAGGTTTACTCTGTGGGAGGTGGCTTGTATGTGTAGATAGACTAGATCATATGGTGGATGACCACCTACCTATGCCTGGGCCTGAGGTGTGTCTGAAGTTGTGCTGTGCTCTCCCTCTCCTTTTCATTTAGTGTCAGGAAATGGGAAGAGCAGTGCCCAGAAGAGTTAATTGCACATGAAAAGTAATCCAGGATCCTGCAAAGTAACACTTAGATTTGTTATAATGTAACATGAGACAAATGCAAGGATGGGTGAGGATCACCTGGAAGAGGTGCAGCATCTAGGGAAAGTTTAGTTGGCTGCATTTCCCTGTCANCACTCGCTGGGCTTGGCTCTGTGTAGACGTTTGGAGGTGTGCTCTGCAGGAAGGACAAAAAACTTGCAGCATGTATTTTACTGAAAAGTGGATCTCTAAGATGTGCTGTGTGAGATGTTGGTGGCTGAAGAACAGAAGATGGAGGCCAAACCCAGCTCAGAGGAGAGGGCTTAGGCACAGTCATGGTTGTGACCCACGAGTGCAGGCAGCATGGAAATTTCACTCATGAAAAAGCAAGTGCCTGCAGCTTTCTTTGGTCTTCCTGAACCATTTCAAAAGTGCAGTCTTTCTGAAGACAGGCAAACTGCAGGGACACACAGCAGTGCCCCACTCAGTGGCTTTGCAGGCCGCTTTCAAGTGTCCCCTGTTCCAGGTGCATAGAAGCTGATTTGGTCTTGGCTGTGCATGGGCTTCACACTGCACAGGGGAAGCAATTACATGGTGCTGATCCTTGAGGGGAACTGTAACAAAACCAGAAACTACATGAGCTAAATTTGGAACATGTTCCCTCAAACCCTGGTAAATGTGAGTGCATGAACTTAAGGGGCATCAGCTGCTGGGTTTCTAATGCAGCAGCTGGTATGAAGCAGGCTGGTAACTGGATTACTACTTTTTTAGTTATGTGCTCATCACCCACTCACAAGGTCTGCTCTTTCCTTTCCATGCCTTGAAAGTTCTTCTGTATGTGCTGCATACCAAGGCCCTGATCCAAGAAAACACTTGAACATATGCTTAAACCTAGATCAAGGAGCTGGTCTCTTGAATCTAAAAGTGGGTAAATTCTGTGATACTGTCATGAATTTTTGATTTTATTTATTTACTTTTTCTAATCCTAATGTGAATTTGCAAGAACCTTGAACTTAGCAAAGCCACTGACTCGATCTTTCTTATGAGGAAGAGGCATGAACTGATTGACCTCTCGAAGTTCTTCTTGCCCATGATGGATAACAAAGCTGGTGAAATTGTGCAATGATGATTAAGTGTTTAGAAGCAATATTAAACCTCTGTACACCATCTCTCTGTTCTGGAAATCAAAATGACGTTTCACGTGTGGGAAAGAAGCAAATTATCTCCCAGCTTCAGAGTTCCTGCATCTTGCTGATGTGTTTCTGGTTGTCCACTGACAGAGGCAGTTTGCTGAACTAGATGGACCAATGTTCTGATTTAGTCTGGTAATTCCTATTGTCTTCTGAGTCCCTGTTGACTTCAGTGAGAACGAAGCATGTGCTTTAAGCCCTTCCCTAGAAAGTCAGGCATTTTCGTGCATGTGCCTCTGCCCAGCTACTGAAGAGGGCAGATTTTTTTAGTGGTGGGATCATCCCTACCACATCCTTTTCTGTGTCTTCATAGGGAAAATCCTAATTTATAACATGCACTTCCATTTTAAAAATAAATATAAGCTGTCTTAAAGTCAAGTTGTGCTCCGCGTTGCAGTCGTGCCATTGGGTAGGAGGTTTCCATTAGTGCCTGTGGAGGGAACGCATCCACAAAGGGCTGGGAGAATACAGGAGAAAAAAAATCCCTTCAGCTTTATGGCTGGGTTTTAATTCTAAACCTGTGTTGCAAAAGTACTGAGAGTAATAGGTTATGTGGCTTGCAGCCCTTTGAAGTGGTTGGGTTTAGTACTGACAGGATGGCTTCCCTTATCTCTGCCCCTACAAAAAGGGATGGCAAATATGCTTGTGACATGGGGCTGACATTTCCAGCCTTGACAGCTTTTTCACGGTTTTGTTTTTGTTTGTTTGTTTTTTGGTTTGGGTTTTTGTTTGGGAGTGTTTTGTTTCATTTCTGTTGGTTTGTTGTTTTTTTCCTCCAGCGATAAATCAGTAAAGCTAGTTGAAAGCAGGGAAATGCTCAGTCTCCTTTTTGTGGGTGAATGAAGTGGGATAGTAACAGTTGTGTTTGGATACTGCTACCCATCCATCGCTCCAGGATCATCAGAGGGGTGGGAGATTTACAGTCTGCTGGTCCCTTCCTGTGTCATATCTGTGCAGAGTGCTTGGCAATGGCTGGTGTTTGTCTTGGGTCCAGGCTACACTCAAACCCATGGGTACACACTTTGGTGCATAGTCACCTCTAGCAGACTCCAGTATGTATCCCTTGTTGCAGGGCCTTTACTTACAAAGCCACCAAGCTGAATACTGCAAATTTCAGCTTGGTCTTCTGAGGCAAGTATGCCTCAGATAAGGCATTGATCTGGGAGGCTCAACTTGTGTCTGACCAGGTCTGTGCAGGGATACCAGAGACCGACTGGCTGTGATTTGCAGGTCATATGGCTACTGCTGCATGGGAATGGCTTTGTAGAACTCAATTCTGCCTTTTAAGAATGATTTGCTTTGTGTAAATTGAGCTTTGCTAGGAATCTGTTATATGGCTGACCTAAACTCAGTGGAAAAAAAAACAACTTACATTTTGAGGCAATTCCAATTTGAATGCCAAAAGCTCCTGACTCCCTGCTTCCTAGAACTTTATTATTTACCCTTTGGAAAATGAGCACTTCAAAGAAAGCTGAGAGTGGCACATACTAACCAAGTAACAGTACTTGAAAAATTAGACTGTGCCTACTTATCCAATATAGGAAGCTGAACTGCTACAAATAGTGATTTTAAAAAAATGTAGCTTAAGAACACCAAAAGTGGATGCACACTGCTCACCAAGCAGGGCCCCGCTTTGGCTTCACAGGCAAGGCACTTGTCAGTTGGTTGCACACAGTCATGTTTTTAGGTATCACTGCTCCAGAAGCTGTGAATTACAACAACTTACTAGCCTTGAACTGGTGATCTGTTTACAGATTGTGATTTAATGGGTTAGGAACATGTCTCAACATAGGAGAGGAGCGAGAGGAAGACGAGAAGAGGCAGCTGTTTCTAGATGAAGAGTATAATTTTGCCTTTTGCAGACACTACTCTCATTCTAGACCATGGTCCCTCAACTTCTAAACCAAGGTGTCCTGGTTTGAGGCCCCAATCTACCCCAGGACTGGAGGACAGAAATAACTCTTACCCCTTTCCAGGAGCAAGATGAGGGTACTGCACACTGATCGGAAGTTTAAAGAGAAATTCTATTTATAAGAGCATAAATACAAAAGTCAATCAGGTAGAATAAGTACCAAAACCTATTAGGCCCAAACTGGCTTTCTACAATCCTCCACCCCTTCCACCTTCAGTTGACCTGAAGGTAGGCAGAAACTGCCCTCCCCAGCTGAGTCCTACAAGGCCTCAGCAGGCCACATGACGCAGCTCAATTCCCTGCCAGCTAGTAGCCATCTCCCCCATGAACCATAAGATAAGGAGAGAAGTGAAGGGAGGAAAGGCAGGAAGGAGAAGGGAAGTGAATCAGTCAGGCACCACCTTTAAAGCTATGATACCAGAATACAGAGTAGAATAACAATATTACAATATCCTGGGATGGATCTCTGTCCCCATGGTTTTGCTAAGGAAGACCCAGGATCCTTCAGACTATCACACAAGAATATAACCGTGGGCTTTTAAAAGCATTTTGCATCAGCAAAAGCAGGAGTAATAGCTGTGCATAATGATATGTTGTCTTTTTCTTGCCTTCTGCCCAGGGACCCTCCAGAGGGATCGGGTTTTCAAGAACCTCACCCGGAAGCGGCAGCGTGCAATGCGAAGGCGAGTGCACCAGGTGAACGGGCACAAGTTCATGGCCACCTACCTGCGACAGCCAACCTACTGCTCACACTGCAGGGAGTTCATCTGGTAAGAACATCTCAAACTGTTGCTGGGGAGCTTCCCATCCCTCGTGTTTTGGGAACCAACGTGCTAGACTTGATCGTGAATCGGTCACCCAGCACTTTACCAAGGGCCACCAAGGTGATTCCTCTTAGCTGTGTCCCATTTATGCTGCAAGCTGGAGTTGACTGCGCAGAGACCAGAGGTGTTGTGTATCTGGGATGTTGAAAGCAAACTGGAATGCTGTGGAGATGGGGCAATGCTCCTCACTTGTAAGCATTGGTGTTATTTTGAGGGGGAACAAAGTAACCCAAGCAAATTGAGGAAACACTTCTGGTGTTAACTTGAGTGTAGCTTTGAGATTACACTGAGGAAAAAAGCAGATGCTAGAAAGACTAGGGAAAGAACCTGAAAACAGAAACCATCAGAGGTGTGAGGTGATGCATGTGGGAGAGTATGCAGAGCAGGGAGAAAAACTTAGAAATGTCTCAAAAGAGCAAAGAGTGGGAGACATAATAACAGGGTGTGGGCTGCTGGGATCAGGTTATGAAGTATGGTGTGTTGTAATAGTGATGCATTTCAGAAACTAGAGTGAGGGGGAATATGGGAAATAAGGTGCATGTTGACAGCTTGCCCTGTGAGCTATGGCCCTTGCAGTGCTTTGTTACACTCTCACATCCTGTACTGAATTGCACCATTATTTGTCCAGCAGGGAAGTTTTGCCCCGGGCATCTAATCGTTTGGAATCCTCTTGCATTTTGATTCTTTATTCTGAAAAAGATCTGCAAGACTGGCTTTCTGATGTTTAAGTTATGTTCCTATTTTGTTTTCAACAGGGGTGTGTTTGGGAAGCAGGGATACCAGTGCCAAGGTAAGGTGCTCTGCTCCTGCACAGTGTGGGTGTGGGACATGCTGTTTCAGGAGCGCTTTCCCATGATGCTGGGACATCCTGGAGTTACAACTTCTCTGAAGTCAGAGCTCCTCTTTCTCCACAGCAAGCCAAAACTCTGAATTTGAGCAGCTGTCAGGCTGACAACTTGCTTGCATACTGGAGCAACCACCTACATTCATGGAGACACCTAAAGGTCCGATTACTGTTCGATCCTGTGCAGACATATTGGGTGGATGCAACATCCAGCTAGACTTGATCCCTTCAGGACAGCGTTCAGCTGGTATTGGGACACAGAGCACTGTACTGGAATGGCCACCCTCTTCCTTTCTTTCCATATGATGTCCAACAAAATGAAATTAGGAATGTAACTTCAAAGAGCAGCCTTGTGGGCTGCTGCAGCACTGTTTGAATGCTTGTTTTGGCTCAGTGGCTGTATAGATGTTGTGCTGCTCATTTACACTTAATTATTGTTCTGCCTTTCCCTCTTTCTGTGGTAAGATGACAGAATTAATTGCTTCTCAGGTGCACAGACATTCAGCATAACCTTCTAATGCAGCCTATTTCTTGTGCAACATAGTAGGGCACTGGTGTCCTCGTATAAAAGGAAGATGCATGTAAAAAAAATTAATACCCTGCATAAAATTTCTGGGTGGAAGTGAATGTTGTTGATACTCTTTCATGAGTGCAAGCTCAGGTCAGCAGCAAACAGAGTAGTGTGGGACCCTGCAGCACATCTACAGCTTGCATTTTCCCCTACATTACGTAGATAGTAGCTATAGCCCTTAGTGGTGTCTACAGTGCATGTGGGGTTACGGAATGAAGGGATCTGAGTTCATTCCAGCCATCCAGACCTGAGGAGAGTCCAGCTTTGCTTTAGGACTGATTAGCCATTTTGATGGGGTCTAGCTAATTAGCCTAGACATAGCAACATTCTACTGCAGTTACCCAGTTTCCCAGGCACTGAGCCTCAGTGTCAAACTAACCTGGGCAGGGTGTACTTGGATAACCAAAGTAAGAAGCACTGAGAGGTAGTGATGGCTTAGACCTGCATTCTCTAAAGTTGTTTGTGGGTATTGTGCGAAATACTCTCCTCTGGATAATTATTTCAATTGGTTTGTCTGAGAAGTTACACTTGTTTCTGTGTACATCACCCATATTTGATACGGGCAGAATTTCTCTTGCAGTGGGTTGGAGATACGTCTCCAGATCTGGTATGAGATTTTGAAAATTCCAAGCTGCTGATTATTTTTCACATCTTTACTGTGCCCTCTGAGCCTTGAAGAGCCCGGATGCTTGGTTGATGTGTTGAGTCTTTCACAAGCTCTTTTCAGTGTGCCTCTTTTTTATTTTCTAGTATGCACCTGTGTCGTACACAAGCGCTGCCACCATCTAATTGTTACAGCTTGCACGTGCCAGAACAATGCTAACAAGACTGATCTCAAGGTAAAGTCGTGTTGGTTGTCTTGATTCATCATCACTTGTGAATCTTCAGGGTGGCCTGGGTTGCTGTAACAGAATTTGTTCTGTTATCTTTATTCATGGATTTAAAAGTGAAAGCAATAGGGGCATGCATAAAAGCCATGCTGTATCTTCTGGTTGTTGTTGTTCAGTTAACGCCAATAACTGGCTGCATTAGGACGTAGTTTAGGAAAGCACAGTGTCTTCATTGGAAGATATCAAAAAAGAGCAAATCCACTGTCTTGCTTGGTAATTTTCTTGCATGATTAACTGTGTCATCATCAAAATTTGGTTCCTGGTTCTTAATGTGGGTTTTTCTGGCTTCAAAATCCAACCACTGGTCTTCTATGCCTTTTTATTTTTACTTTTTGGTTGTTTAAAGTACCCGTTTAGTCATTACTCCACACCTTTACTCTAGAAATTATTTATGTTGTAATAAAATCCCTTGCATAACTTTTGTTTCTGAAGGTTTCCTTTCTTGCTAGTTTTGGCTGTATTTAACAGTAGTAGCATTCCCACCTAAAACTGCTTTGTGCCTTGCACATCTTGTTTCTGTAACTGGAAATTGTTTAATGACTGTTCAAGGAAAATTGAATTAAAATATTTTTAACTGGGAAGTAGTTCTGTATGCCATGCTGTGCACAAACCTTTCCCAGGCAGATAAGCAATTACCTGTGCTCATTACTTCTTGCCTCTGATTTGCTGAGTAGACTTCTTAAAATGACCCCTTGCCAGGTGAAAATAAATTAAAATGCTCAAGGCTAAAGTACAAGTTAAGTGGTGAGTCTCCTTGCCCCTCCTTTATGGTTGTGAAGGGTTTATAGCACCTATAAGCTACTTTAAAAGAAGACAAAAGTGAAGAGGCATCACTCACTTCAAACCTGTTGTTTATGTGATATCTCTGACTTTGAAGTGATCAATTCCTCCTCGGTCTTCTAGAACCTGCATGTTGAGATACAAAATGGGAAATAATGAAGAGGTTCAGTGGGGATGGCCTTCTTCAGCTAATCTAAGTTTTCTAGGGTGTCTTTGAGATCTGAATGACTCTGTTTAAAAAGAACAAGGTTAAAGGGTATGAAAGTAAGTGATAAAGTGAAATCTGGGCCTGAAATGGAAGGCTGTTAACAACAAGGGTGAGAAGAGTAATGATCTTGGGAGGAGCTGGGAAAACTGTTCTATATTAAATTAAATAAAATCAAACATCTTGACCTGAAGTTGGATATTTGTGCGTAGTATGCAAGCTACTAATGTGAAAGCTGGCTAGTTACAAAGTGCTATAGCTTATGTAATTTATATTCAGTGTGATAGGTTTGTGATGAGGTAATCCACACATCTAATTCTAACTTGGTTTAAGGAATTTTAAATTGGCTGGGCAACCCTTCTTAAAATCTAGTTTGTCAGGTAGTTCATCCTGCCCAGCAAGGAAACCAGAGCAGGCCTGCAGCAGGTGTGGTGGGTCACTCAGTGTTCACTTGCAGTAAACCTCACAGAGGTGACCTGTTGGGAGAATTTCAGAGTTAAAATTATTTTTATAGTTCTGCACTTAAATGCCTGTGTGGAAAATAACATCAGCTTGTTTATATGTATTTGAATTTAAATACATGCTTTTATTTTTCTGCCTTAGGTGACTGAACAGAGGTTCGGAATCAACATTCCTCATAAGTTCAGCGTCCACAACTACAAAGTCCCGACTTTCTGTGACCACTGTGGGTCCTTGCTCTGGGGAATCATGCGACAGGGTCTGCAATGCAAAAGTGAGCAGCTGCTAACTCTAGCATTTTCATGAAAGACATGTATTTGTAGACCCTTGATGCAATGTGTGGGCTTTATTTGTGCACCCTTCAAGAGAAAGCTGAGTGAGGAATATCCATCTTTGCAAGAGTTAAAAAAAATGCTTATCGACTTTTTAATCGCTGACCTCCAGAAGGACTCTACTCTGCACTCTCATTGCAGCTTTAACTCATAGAATCATAAAATGGTTCAGGTTGGAAGGGACCTCACAGATCATCTAGTTCCAAACCCCTGCTATAGGCAGGGACACCTCCCGCTAGAACAGGTTGCTCAAGGCCTCATCTAACCTAGCTTTGAACACCTCCAGGGAGGGATCATCCACGGCCTCCCTGAGCAACCTGTTCCAGTGTTTCACCACCCTCACCGTAAAGAACTTCTTCCTAACATCTAGTTTAAATCTCCTCTCTGACGCTTAAAACCCATTACCCCTTGTCCTGTCATTACAAGAACTTCTAAGTAGTCCCTCCCCAACCCTCCTTTAGGCCCCCTTCAGATACTGGAAAGTCACTACAAGGTCTTGAAGCCTTCTCTTCTCCAGGCTGAAGAGCCCCAGCTCTCATAGCCTGTCCTAATAGCAGAGCTGCTCCAGCCCTCTGAGCATCTTTGTGGCCCTCCTCTGGACTTGCTCCAACAGTTCGATGTTCTCATGTTGGGGGCTCCAGAACTGCCCACAGGACTCCAGATGGGGTCTGACGAGAGCAGAGCAAAGGGGCAGAATCCCCTCCCTTGCCCTGCTACCCACATTGCTCTCGATGCAGCCCAGAACTCTGTTGCTGTCTGGGCTGCATGCACACACTGCAGGCTCATGTTGAGCTTTTCATCAACCCAGACCCCCAGGTCTCTGCTCTTGAGCCATTTGCCACCCAGCCTGGATTTGTGCTTGGGATTGTGCTGACCCAGGTGCAGGACCTTACACTTGGCTTTGTTGAATTTCATGAGGTTGGCTTGGGCCCACCTCTCCAGCCTGTCCAGGTCCCTCTGGATGGCATCCCTGCCCTCTAGCAACTTGCTTTATTGCAAATATTCTTGGGTATCACTGCTTTCTGCATTCGGTTTTCCCTTTACCTGAAGGTTTTCCCTTGCCGAATGAAATGATGCAATAAAAAGACATCTGCGGGAAAAGTCTTTGCTTTAGGCTGACTGCCCTGTCTGTTCACGCTGTTAATTGATGACAAAGCGTGTTCCAGTGTCATATTTTTGTTTCAGTGATCCAGACTGTAAAATTCTGCATCATTCTCCCTTTACCTTCATCTCCCACAAGAGGGAGTGTGTGCATCCATGAATGAGAGGACAAAAGGTTTTCGTTTCTCATTGACCAATATGTCTTAGAAATTCGACACCTGCCAATAGAGGGCAAGTTTGTTGGGAATTCTGTGGCATTGTAAACGGTCATTTTATTTGTAAGTATAGCCGTAATGGTATTAATAAACCTGACAAGCAGGTGTTCATCAACAGCTTCAGGGAATGTAACATCCTGCATAGAAAGTTTAGGGTTATATTCCTGGTTTTCAGAAGTTCATTCTCTTATGAGAGTCCTGATTTTATTTCTGCTAGGATCAGTGGCGAAAATCCTTTTAGCTTAAAGACACAGAGAAGATCCAGATGGATATATTTCCTAAATGTGAATTGCTAAATTATCCTCTCTGCAATAAATCCCTCTAAGTTAATCGTTGCTTTGCTTTTACTTTGCATCCCTACCATCGCCCCCGTCAGTCTGCAAAATGAATGTCCACATCCGATGCCAAGCAAACGTTGCACCGAACTGTGGGGTGAACTCGGCAGAGCTTGCTAAAACCTTGGCATGCATGGGACTGCAACCAGGGAGCATTTCCCCAAATTCGGTGAGTCGTCTTTTCTCTCTCTCTCATTCTCTCTCTCTTTTTCCCCCCGTTCTCTGTCTAAAACCTTTACAAGTGACTATTTATATGGGTACAGGAGAAGTCAGAGACTTCAGTTATGGCAGATGGCATTGGATGATGGACCGCATGAACAGGTTGTTACTGTCTGTGGCTTGTGGCAAAAACTTCACCAGGAAAATGGATCTTACATATAAGTTTAACCTGATAGAGGCTTTAGTCTATAGGTGTTGCTTTCTTATATGTTTGCGCTTCACAATGGTATGGCTTCACTGACTGACATGAATCAGAGAAGAATAAAACCTCCAACTAGTTAATAGTCAATTCACAATGTACCTTTTTTTGCCTTTCCTGTGAACACAAATGTCTATGTATGTAGCTTGGAGTAGGGCATAAGAAGAGCTCAACAAGAGGCCTAGGTTCACTTCTCTGTTTTGTCACTGTTTTTCTGAGGAAACCATCTAACCCTTTGCTACAGTTCCCCCAGGTAAAATGTATACTCTCTGGCTGCACAAAATCTCTGGTCTTTACTGTCTGAAAGAGGGTCTCAGTGAGCTTGTTGCCAGGGTTGGGGCATATGTGTCCAACTTCTGGTTGTCAGTACTTAAGGCATCCTAAAAATCCACCTGTTGTATATCTGAATCTGTTCAGAGAGTATAGAGTATCTTGTAAGAACTGGAGTAAAAATGCCCATGAGGAATAGTGGAAATCAGAACTGTCACTTGCTAACAAGTTTTCAGCATTTTTCCTTTGTGAGCAGCTTTGAAAAATGAATTTGCCTGGAGCCACAATAGCCCATAATAAACTGTTGGTATATTTATTTTTGTTTGACCAGAAAGAAAATATTAAAACCCAAAACAAATTTGCCATGCCTGATAAATCTTGTCATACAGTTCATGTAGCATCTTGTAGTCAAATTAGCTGAATCAGCCTAGCCTGCTCATGAGGCTGCGTTGTCACTTGATTTCAGTTGGTTTGCAGCAAGTGAGGCTTTCTGATCTTTACTCTTCATGCTGTAGCGTTTCAGGAGGAGAGTTATCCTGGGAGTTACAGGGAAACACAAGTCCCACACTCCCTTCTCAGTTTGGTAAAAATCAACCCTCCTTACTGTTTGTTTGCATAATCTGCACATCAAAAGGAGACCGAACCAGGAAAATTAAAAATCTGTGCTTGGTGCTTAACGATCTCTTCTCGTTATTTGTGAACTAAAGGTGCTAGGTAAGTGTTCAGACTGTGCTGTAAACTTAAACATGTTGTGAGTTTTGCTGGATGCTGTCCTGAAGGTTCTTCATTCTTTCCCTATGGTTGGAATTGCCATTTCTGTGGCAGTCGGACAAGTCTTCTGTGGAGGAAGAATCTTGCTTTACACCAATCTAGTCACAAGGTGGAGCTCAAGAAGTCTGTGTGAGCTTGTGCAGGCTAGTAGAAAGTTCTCATGGTTTGTATGTGTACCTATACGAGAGCTGTGAACGAAGAGCACTGGAAGATAATGTGATATTTGTATGCTGCAAGAATAGAAACTCTAAAAAAGTGCTAATTCTGGTACAGTTCCTCTAAGTGCAGACACTTCACTGCTGGCACACAACCTTCCATCAAATTTGCAGCCTGGCTGTGGGAAAGAAAAATATTGTGAAATTTAGGTCCCAATGAACTGGGCTTTGAGTCATAAAATCAGATAGAAACCTAAGAAATTCAGACGAAATCTGCTCAACTTCTAGATTTCACCAGGATTATGCAACCATCCTTTAGACAGGAGGCTTGGATTTTCCTGGGGAGTGCAGATGGAAAAAGGCAGGCCTGGGTCTGCTGGGCAGTGAGTTTAAAACTTAAAACACTCAAATCAGGAACTGGTATTGACATCTCAACTCTGTGCAGTGCTGAGGTTGATTGGTTGGTCAGACATAGCAGTTATGCCGAGTGGTTGAACCATTTTGCTTCCTGTTCCAGTGGGCACACAGTACATCTGCACAGATCCTAAATGCTCAGCTTTGATAGACTGACTACTTGTGTACACTTCTGAAGCAAAAGTACAGTTTCTGTGTATACTGATGCTTACTTTTCCTCCACAGAAACTGGTTTCAAGATCTACTTTGAGACATCAAGGAAAAGGCAGCACGAAAGATGGCAACAATATTAGTGAAAGTTCAGCGAGCAAACTTGGGATTAAAGACTTAACCTTCCTTCGTGTATTGGGAAAAGGCAGTTTTGGAAAGGTGAGGGTTATTCATGACTCTTTTGGGGAAAACCAAACTCCTTATTTAAGAAACTCCAAGACAGATGAAGTTACTTCGTAATATAGCACACAGGCTCTCCAGTGCAGCATGCCTGGTTGGACAGACAGCATGGAGACAAGGGAGGAGAAGGTAAGCTGACAGCAAAGTGAAGATTGGGTATTGTGAAAAAGGATAGCAACTAAAGGAACAGCTGCATGCCAGGGCCCATGCCAGAAATTGCAACAGTGTGCACTGGCACTCATTTGGGCAGCATTTCTTGGAGCACGTAAAGATTTCTCCTTTAAAGGAAACAAGACAGTGGTTAAAAAAGCAGTGAGAGGGGTGTTTCATTTCTCTGTGTTGCCACAAAGCAGACATGAAATGGTGTAGTTGAGTTTGATAACTGAGAAGGTAAGTGGGATGGATGGCACTGTTCAAGGGGTTTGTCCTGGTAGAGTGGATGAGCTTTGACAAGCCAGCCTATGCCAGATATTGGAGCAATGTGCGTGGGTGTTTCTATCTAGAGAAGCCTGCTGCAGACAGTAGCATATGTGTCATTGATTCTACGCTGATGCTCATTCTAATAGGCTGACTCACTTGCTTCCACAAGCCTGGTCATGAGATAACTGACCTTTCTCATGTGAGAAGTTGTGAGACTGGTGGCTCAGCCCTCGCGACTCACCCTTCACCTGTGCTTTAGGTGATGCTCGCCAAGATGAAAGAGAGTGGGCAGCTTTATGCAGTGAAGGTGTTGAAGAAGGATGTCATTCTCCAAGATGATGATGTTGAATGTACCATGACTGAGAAGCGCATCCTTTCCTTAGCAAGAAACCACCCATTCCTCACCAAGCTCTACTGTTGCTTCCAGACTCCTGTAAGTATAGCCCAAGTATATAATGTCTGGTCAGCATGTTCAGAACAGAGGCACTCTCTTATGTATTCTATCTCTGACCTTAGACCCAAGAGAAACTTCTCTGCTCAAGGGTGGACTTCTGACATCTACCTCTGACAGTCTCCTGAGCATTTTGCAAACAAAATCCTGGCTTGTTCTAAGTTCCCTAATGAAATGGTAATAACAGGGAAGTCTTTGTCCTGTGTCTTCCCTGGATATTTGACATTGCCATTGAATGGTTCCAAATGCATATGCGCAAATGTCTACATATCTGTGGTGTCCTCTGGTTGCGGGCATCTCAGGCTCTGTTGTCTTGCTACCTGAACAGGATTGTATTTGCATTGAATTAACTGCATTATGTTGTACTTGCAAGTGGGAGTAACCCCCTGCTCAGAACTGAATGAAAAATCCTGGGTTTACAGGAAAGGATCCTACTGACATGGGCGTACGCTGAATGAGATCCATGTGCACTTGTGTGTATGTGGAGAACTGCAGATGTGCTGCCTGTTGAGCTTAGAGAAATGTCTAGTGCGTGCTTGTGGGTGGGAGCTTGTTGCTGATGTGAGTGGTGGAGGGAGGAGTGGCTGTGACGGAGTCAGTGGCCACAGCTGTGTCCCAGCAAGGTATGATTTTAAGTCCCTGAGCTAAGCTAGGACCAAAGCATTTTCTGCAGTCTAGCTCTTCCAAACTGTCTGGGATCCTTTCCAATTGCTTTTCCTTCATTGCTAAATGTTAATAGAGCTTGTTTTGCTCTTGGAAGAGGCAGGAGAAACTTGCTTCACTCCTCCTACGTGANAAAAAAAAAAAAAAGCAGACAAATGCATCCTACCACCCACCCATTCCTCTTCTCACTAGGGTGATGCAACAGCCAGCTAATGGAGTTTGAGTTGTGCTCGTTTAGGGTGGAGCCTTTGGGTAGACTCATGCAATAGAAATGGGGTGGCTTGGTTGGGCTTTTTTTACATATATTCAACTTGTGTGGTTCGCAGAGCAGCTGTGCTGTACAGCAGAAACAAAACTTGAAGCTCACTGTTGTTATTATTAACCAAGGAAGTTTTTCATAATACGAAGATACAAGGCCCAAATTTTAATGACTTTCCTGAAGTTCTTTCTCATATAAAATACCAAGTGTCCAGCCTTGACGTATGCTTCTTAAGGTCAGACACACAACAGCAGTGGGCTTCACCACTTGCTGCTGTGCTCTTTCCTATGGCTTTGCATACTGAATTGCAGTACAGATGTGAAAATAACCAGTGTGCTTCTGGGCCCTGCAGAGTATTTTCCATGAACTTAGGGAGGATTTAAGGTTACCGTATTAGTACCGTCCATCATTTAAAAAAAATAAATGCTATCTGCTTTAGGTGCAGGCAAGGTCTTCTGGGCTGATGAAGCAATTCAGAGTCTCTTGCAAAGGGGAAAAAAAGGGAAGAACTATTTAGACCAACAAATGGAAAGCAAAAGTGGATCTGATTGATATTTACAGATGTCAAACACTGAGGAGGGAAACAAAGCTGTCAAAATGCTGGCTAAGCATAAATGATACAGTTCGAGTGGAGATGAAAAGGGGTTGCTAAACAGTAGAGCAACCCGGAACAGGAATTTCTGGAGCGGCTAATAAACAGAATAGTTGAGGAAAGAACCCCTAAACCCTTGCTGTCCTGAATGCAGAGCTGGTCAGTTTCTGGAAGGGTGCCGAGCGAGTGGTGATTGCTATAGCAGTAACCTACTATTTCTAGTCTTTCCCAGATTTCTCATTTACTTAAATCCCATTTTGCTTCATTATAGGGATTGTCAGCAACAGAAAACCACTTCCTTCCAATAATGCCCAAAACCAAAATAGGAAAAGTTAACAAAAGAAGAAGTAGGTTTCAGGCTAATGTGGATCATCACATCTTTTACCTATGTTCTGTACTCAGTGACACCCACTTCAATCCAGAATAATCAGATTTAAATTGCTTATAAAAGCATAATTAAAGCCTTTTGCTATAGTCAGGACATGATTGCAACAGCAGAGTATTCATTGGACAGTCCTTCCAGGAGGGTTCAGTCAGGATGATACAGTATTTAGAGTTTCTGCTCATTCTTCACCTCCATAAGGTTTCGAGGAGACCTTATAGTAGCCTTCCAGTATCTGAAAGGGGCCTACAGGAAGGCTGGGAAGGGACTATTTGCAAGGTCTTGCAATGACAGGACAAGGGGCAATGGGTTTACACTGGAAGAGGGGAGATTTAAAGTGAATGTTAGGAGCAAGTTCTTTACAGTGAGGGTGGTGAGACACTGGNATTATTTTATATATGTATATATATAAAAGAGTGAAAGAGTAACCAGTTATTCAATATGTCAGCCTGCAGCTGTATTTTAAAATGTCACTTATGTTTGGATTTAGGGCAGGGTTACACCAAAAAAACCCACCTACTTTCACTTGCAGTGCTATGGAAATTGCTTCATGTATCACACTTACTGTCCAAACTCTGAAAATGTGGTATTAACCTTTTATGTTTTCAAAAAGCAAAGCATGACTCCAGTCTGCCATGGAGATCCTGGATAAATAATGACCTGTTTGTTTTTGAACCTGTCTGTAGCTAGCCATTTTGAGACTTCTCACTGTTTGTCAAAGCAAAGTTGTCATAAGGTGCATCAAAACAGGCTGAGACTAACTGTTGGGGTGATAGCCCAGCTGGAAGGTACGTGGGGCTTATGATAGATGCCAAGTTCAGTATGAGCCAGCTGTGCAGTCTCATTGCACACAAGCTACATTACATACTGGGCTGCTTCAGGAGCTCAGGAAAAGTCATTCTGCTTGGCAGTGGTGAGGCTGCACTTAGAATAGGAGCATCCAGTTATGGCCTCACCTCCTGTTTCAAGAGGATATTGTGGAAACTGGAAAGGAAGGGCCTTGGGAGCGCCTGAAATGCTTCCAAAGCAGTTTGAGGACAGAGCATTCAAAGGATATTAGGGTTTGGCTGGTTCTAGAGCCATTTGAATTTTGAGTCTTGTGTAACGTTGCACCCAAACCAGCAAAGACTTCCTCCAGCTTGAGTGGCCTAGGGGTAACTTAAACAGCCTGAGGCATGTCTGTAGTGCACAGTGGAATGTCGTGGAGTGCCAGTAATCTAGTGTTAGCTGAGATGGCACAAGTGCAGGAACAGCAGTGAGTCACCTGAGTTCATCTGTATTGCTGCTGCTTTTATGTGCCTGTTTCAGAGCTAGCTGAAGGGGGGTGGGTGGGTTTGTGCTTATATTAGCCACTGGTGGTTTTCAGAAAGGCTTCCTGTTCTCTTGGATTGCCTTAGAGTGGTCATAATTTGAAGTCAGATGCAGCATAAGTGATACTCTCTAGCAAAGGCTGCTTTTGTTGCCCAGGGTGGACTAAGGCTGCCTGACCTCCAAACATCATCCTTGCTCCGTCTTAGAAAAATCTTGCTGCCACTAGGTGGTAGGAGCTGCAAGGATTGTCTCTGCCTGGTATGGGGCACAGTTTTGGGAGCCTAAAGAGGAAATATTGGCTGCACAGCAGGCTGGCAGAGGCTGGACATGGCCCTCCGCGTGCCCAGCATTGGGCTGGGCAGTTTTGGTCTTGTACCTCCAGATTCCTTTCCTGTGAAAGGCAGTAAAGAAGTTCTGCTGCTCCCTTTTAGGGGGAACAGTTTAAGTTCTGCTCCAGCTGCATCCGTGTGAAGTCTTCCTTGCTCATCACATCTCTGATATTTTTTAATTCTTATTTTAAATGAAAACCTTGCCTTGGGAACTTTCTACCTTGCAGAAACTATTTACCTCTGCTGCCTTTCCCTCCCCTCTCCTCTCCACTTTTTTTTTTTTTGTTTCTGTTTACCTAACACTGGTGTCATCCTACACCTCAGCAATATTGTCTTACAATGAGTGAAAGAGGCTATATGTATAAATAGCTAAGTAAATAATTTAATCCTTAGGAATGTGGATCCTGGAATGTTTTAATTAAAATTAGTTTGCAGTAAGTAGGTCCTGTCTTTTGGGTTTAGGAACCATCCTTCCTGCACAGGTGGTTTGCTTTTAAATCCTTTTGTCTCCTCTCACATGCATGAGAATGAAATAGGCTGGGCTGGGGGAGATGAGCTTCCCATGCAAATAGTGTCAAATAGCTCCTGGGTTTTATGTTTATTGCCCTTATCTCTTCTTATGACTGCAGGGTGCTTCCAGGGGACTCTCCCCCAGGAGATGCTGTTTCCAGCACTGTCTCTGCTAACCTGATCGTTATATGGATTTGCTTTCAGTGTGGCTCTGCTGGCGGTTGCTGTCTGAGTTGTTCCAAAAATAGTAAGACATGAGAACTTGGCAGAGGGACATGATTTTCTATAATGAGCGTCCCTCCAAGATAATAGCTAGCAGGGATGCTATTGAAGGCAATAGGAATTGGCCCAGGGACTCCAGGGCAGCATAATTGTTGAACTGGTCCCATTTTACGAGGGCAGCCTGCTGCCCAGCACGCAGCTCTCTGCTCCCATTACAAGCTGTGGGCTGACATCATGCTTCTGCCGTGGAAGGGGAAGGATTTCTCCACTGTTCTGCAGGCTCTTGAGACACTCAGGGAATTTCCCCAGGGCCATCATGGGCTTCAGTTCACAGGTCACCCAGGTGTTAGAGCTAACCTGGAGCCTTTGGCGGGAGTGTAATTTTAAAGTGAGGGCTCACCAGTCAAAGTGGTGAGGCTAAGCAGTGGCAGCTGGGTGGCTGCTCACCCACCAGCAGGTCTCCGGGTCCCCTTGTATGTTCAGGGGAGTCCCCTAGTCATGGTCCCTACGGAGGATCTCCAGCATCGATCTGATTGTCCACTGCACTGTCACCAAATAGGTAGAGCACAGGGCAGCCCTGAGGCAGAGCCTGGCATGGCAGAGGTGAGGAAGGCTGGAAAGGCAGCAGCAGCCTTCCTGGGACTCTGGTTAGACAAACAAGCATCCTGCCACAGGTCTTGGAGCATGTTGGTAGATGACAAGGAAGCCATGAGGTGTCTTCAATGTTCTTTTTGAAAAACACTGAGGGGGAGCCCTTTGGGAACAGAGAGGACAGCTTCGATCATCTCCCAGACTCTAAACCTCCAGTCTTCCCTCTCTGGCATGTTGAGGAGGCATGGCTTGGAGGCATATATGCGTACACCCAACAGCCAAGTGTGCCTCTTGGACACTTTTCTGCAAGCACTGAGAATTTTTCCCCTTTTTTTGAGCATTGAGACTGTTGCTAGCGCCAAGCCACTGTGCCGGAAGACCAGTGCAGGCTTCAGTTTCATTGCTGCCAGTCAAAATCAAGTAAAAATGCTTCTAGGCCTGGCATTTTCCAAACACTTCGGGTACAGTTTAAGATGTTTTCAGGCACCCTGCTCAGGTCTTGCTACAGAGTTGTCAGACGTCAAGCTTGATGGAACTTGAGTTGTGCTTTACTTGGGGCCCTCGGATGGTGAGTTTAGGGTGGTGTTGGTTTACGGTTTGGTTTCTTATGGGTGAAGGGGGAGTGGCTGTTGGATGGGAGGTATAGGGGCATTTCCTCTTTCCGCCTTCACCCCACATTCACTGGACAAAACTGTGTCTTTCTGTGGTTTTGACAATGTTCGCATCCATTAAAACTCATGGCATATTTGCTAGCTTGCTGGTGTGAGTTGCCAGTAAACCAGAAGTGTGAGGCCTCCAGAGCCTGGTCTGAAAGGCTCAATTTTCTCTGACACATGCAGTGTAATGCCTTGCAGTGGTCTCGTCACTGCAGCAGCTATGAGGTCAGGGTTTTTTGGTAGGCAGGGTGGTTTCTCTTACAGAAACTGAAATAAGATCAGACCGATGTTTCTGATTTTGTCTGTAGACTTTACTGGATGTCCACACTTAAACTGTGCATTGAGGTGACAGGAGCTGAAGTGAAAATGTGAACTGAAGGGTTAGCTGCCATCATCGTGTTGCAGCTCCTGAGTGTAATTTTCCCACCCCTGGTTGTTGAGGGACTTCAGATACTTGAATTTATATGAAGCTGAGAAAATGCTTGTCTCCACATGCAGTGGCTTGTGAGAAAGATTGTGACTATTAGACAAAATTACCAAGCTTAGCGCAGGAGTGGCTGAAGGAGATTCTCTTGCTTATGGTTAGGCACAGTACAAGAAACTAATATTTTGCTTTGGACTTAAAGTCAAGGAAGTTGTGGCATGAAAAAGGCTTGTAGTGGAAACAGATCACAAACAGCCTGAGCAAGCAGATGCCAATCAGTTGGGGGTGGGGGGAAGGGGCATTGAAACTCAGAAGAGGTAACTGGCTGATATGTGACTCAGCAGTACATTAGGTTTTAGTTGCTTCAAATCTGTATTGCTTTCCAGATGATATTTAAAATGAGAGGATGGATCCACAAAACCCTTGTAGCAAGCCATTTCCAAGTGACTTTTGGGTGTTTCAGCACTTTGAATTTTCAGGAAGACCTTCAGTAGAGGTCTCTGGCTTTCCCCAGCACAGTCTGAGACCAGCAGATGTTGCAGAGGTCGGTTACTCCAAACTGGAAACAACAATTCCAGTAACCTTTTTTTTCTGAGCTGAAGGCTGTAGAAAGAGCATGATCGAGAGATTCTGGTTCCTTATTCCTCAATTTATTCTCCTCTAATTTCAGACAGGTTACTGATCCTTCAGGTGGGAAGGGGCATTTTTGTAGTTTTCAGTGCCACTTTAAAAGGTCTGCAGAGGAGAATCTAACTTTATTTCTTCTGTTGATTTTTGGAGAATTTTGCTTTAATGGTGGCCAAATAGCTTTTAAAATTTATCTATTTTATTTTTTTCCCCTTTAATCGGAGATTACACAAACAGTTCTTGTTTGTGATCTAATTGGTTGATCTAGCACCTGAAGTGATTGTTTGGGTTTTTTACCCTTTAGGTGAGGTTTTTGTTTTATTTTTAATAGGACAGATAGAAATTAAAAACAGGGGGGGAGGGGAGAATCATCCTTGTGTGCATGTGTGTTCAGTAAAAGTTTCTGGTCATAAAATGAACTAATCATGTAATCCTTCTGTGAATTAGACTGTCTCAAGGTGGGGAATAACGAGGAAGGATGCACGTATGGGTCACTTATCCCAAAGGATGCATTGTTGCAGAGAAACAATTGTATTCATGTGTTACAGAAATTGTCCTGCTTGCAAGCTTGAAGTAAATAAGGGCAGAAATTTGGAGCCCGTAGTTAAATTTGTGTTTTGATTTTATTTTATTCCCAGGGTAGATGGGAATCCTCAACTCCCATCAGCTCATCCTGAGCTGCCATGGTGGTTGTTCAGGTCTTCCGGAATGAGCTCAGCATTAACACTATGCTGTGCACACATGCGTGCCAGAGACAGCCTGTCCCCTGAGGGACCCCACGGAGTTTATTTATGCAAATGGAAAGAGCCAGTTTGTTATTCTCTAGGTGATGTTTATGTGCCTCTGTGCTGTGCCCGCTATAGGCAGCATCAGATAGCAGAGGGCAGTTGTCAGAGGTAGCTGGTGATAGCTGCGTTATTCCTGTAGTTGCGACGATGACACCCGAGCTCTTTGTTAAAGGAGCTAAAAATGAGCCTGATGTGGGGAAGTGGCCTGTGCTTCTCAGAAGCATACTCACCAGCTGCCCATCCCGGAAGAGATGCTGCACGCACCTTACCCCCTTTCTGAGTTTGCTGATATTTTTCACTGCACCTCCTTATAAAACACAACAAAAGAAACCTTTCCTTTCTCAGCCTTTCAGATGCAGCACTCTGTACAGTGATCTTTTCCGTCTTGATAGCCTCAGGGCTGTGTGTGCCATCTGTGGCATGCTCCCTTGCTGTGACTTGCTTTCTCCTAAGCAGAAGTGGTTGCTGAGGCTGGCATATACTTTCTGCAGTCACTGAAGCAGAGAGGTAGAACAGCTAACAGAGCACCAAAAATCAGTGAGCAGATGGTTGAAAAACGTGCTGCCTTTCTGCTGCCGCCGTGTTCGTCTGGGAGTCTTGGGCCATAGGGGTGAGCAGAGCAGTGACAGGTGCCATGGCAGTCGTCACTGTGGCTGTGTTTAAGAAGCATCACTACAGCATGCATATAATTCCAGCTGAGCACAGAGGTATTCCTCCTTCTCTGCTCGGTGTGGTTATTCGGATTTGAAATCAAAGGATCGAATCTTCACCTAGCGTAACTCAGTGCCTTGCCCCATCGCATCTACTTCAACTCTGTGCTTGCAAAGCTTGTTTCAGTGATTTCCTCTTGGTGAGCCTATCCTTATGACACCTACGATTCTTTCTGGTTTTGAAAGGCTGCCATGGTTAACCTCTCTGGACAGCCTGCCCTCCTGTGAACCTCTTAGCTGGGAGCAGCAGGCAGCTTGCCAGGATGCAGTGCTGCCTTGTTAAAGGGCTGAGTGCGGAGGGGAGGCATTTTGGCATAAAGCAGCATCTGACTGTAATTCTTGGTTCTGTTGCTTCTGTGAGGATAAATACTGAGCAACAAACCCGTTTGTTATTCCTTCTTTGGGTCCTGTGCTTCAGCAAGACTTGACCCAGATACGGATGGCCACTCACGCTGCTGGGGGAGTTGGACATGTGGCTTTCCGAGGCCCGATACTGAGAGAGCACGGTTTATTTGTGTGCTTCCAGCAAGACCTGGGGCAGATTGCTTTGTGTGGGGGTTGTGGACCACGAAGGGAGAGCAGGAACATTGGGAGCACTGAGGGAGCCTGCCAGCTCTTGTAATCATCTTGTAATAATTTGCATGCAAGTTTCCTAAGCCCTGCTACTCTTTTTGGAAACAATAAACTTGCACTGGGAAGCAGTGACACAGCTGTCTCTGTGTGGAGATGATTCTGAAAGCCTGCTTTCTGCTCTGCAAAGCGTAAACTACCAAAAGAGTGAAAAATTACTGTTTTCTTGGGGAAACCCTTTGGCTTCAGTGAACTCAGATTGAACCTAAAGCTGATTTTCTAAGTAATTGTGTGTGTGAATTATTTCCAAAAAGATGAAGTGCAAACTTAACAAAATCCCTGAGCCAGCCAATTAGGCTTTCCTTCTTTTGTGAGGGGGAAGGGCGTTTGGACCGTTGCTCCAAACTGCATTTAACCAAGCATCCATATTCTTCAGATGCTGCCTTATATAGCATCTGTCATCTAAAGAGGAGGCTCCTGTGAAATTACTGCTGGCATCTGTCCTTGGTGGGGCCGCTCAGCCTCTTGTCCTGCAGAGGAATTGGTGTGGGCAGAAGCAGTATTTGGAAGAGCTCTACAGCAACAGGGATGTGCAGACCTTGTCCAAGCCTATTCCTGATGCCTCTTGAAGCTGAAGAGACCTTGGTGTTTTCTAGTGGGTCTCTTGAACCTCCACTGATGAGTCTTGAGAGAAATCCTCTCTGGCCTCCATGCTGCCCTTGGCTCAGCAGCTCTTGCAGGGCAGCAGATAGTATCTTCTTCCATATCTGCACATACGAAGCCCTTCTTTCCCCATGTCCTCCCTCTATGCTACCTGAACCAGGGCAGTGGTGCTGCTTGGCATGAAAGTCTGTGATTGGAGATAAGGCTCTCACTCTTCTCATCTTGAGAGGTCCTTGTTCTTGTGTGGCTAGTACATGGACATCAGCTGTGAGTCAGCTAGAATTGGATGGAAGTTGGCTAAGATATGAGGGTTCAAATGAGCTTTCTTGTAGAGTTGTTGGGGACAAAGGCCTAAAGTCACCTTTGAGTTGGATTCCACTGGGTACTTGTGTTTGCAAGGGGCAGTAATCAGTATGTGGATCTTCCCATGCAGTGATTTTTGCAGAGAGGGACCCTCTTCAAACCCCACCAATGCCTGGCTAAGACAACAAACAAATAAGACAGGTGCTGTCCAACACTGTCCTCAGGACACAGCATGCGCTTTCAGCAACCCCTGCCATGATAAATGTAAGCAAACAAATTCAAATAGCAAACCCAGATTCAAACAAATAAAACCCCAAACAATTCTCTTGCTCTGAAATTGGCAGGGCTAATCTCTAGTTATAGGCTGACCTTGAAATGAGCCTGCCCGATCCCACAGACTTCATTTGTTTCTTCCAAGTATTTCTTTAATCTACAGTAACAGTTGCTCTGCAGCTCTACTCATCTGGATCCTTGTCCAGAAATGGCACAAGGCGATTTCCTCATGCAGCTGCTGCCCCTGCAAAGGCTTCCGCGTCACCGTTTCCTGTTGACTCAAATGCTCTTTCTTTTACTTCTGTCAACGTCAGAGATAGCAGATCAGGGAAGACTTCTGAGCAGTACAAAATAGAAAAAATAGAAATGTGAGGATTTCAGTATAAAGTCTTGTTTAAAAGAAACAAAACAAAAAACCAAACCCAAAACACTCTAGCTTTCAACTCCTCCTAATTCCCACTGGTAGTTGCCAAGAAAGGAGGCACATAACTCTAACTCAGGTCAAATTTGCAAGTATCTGACCTATCTGCTGGTTTAATATTTCTTTTTCCTGGCCCCTTTAAAAGCTATTTGTTTTTTCTTACTGTGACTGCAATTTGCAGAGAGAGAGAAGAAAGAAGCAATTTGCTTCTTTTTTTTTTTTTTTTTTTTTTTTTCTGTTTGGGTTCCCTCTCCCTATGAAACAGCTCTGTTCATTTCACTTCTCAATGATTCCTGGGAGAGTGCTTGGCCTTTGCAATTTGGCAAGGAGATATCCTTGAGTAACAATTAAAATGGAAGAACCTGCTTGACTTTTAGGTCCTGGTGCCAAAAGATAAGCTGTTGTCAGGTATGCAACAGGCCAACGCATAAATGTAATATTATAAGCAAGTGGTAATCATAGAATAGTTTAGATTGGAAGGGTCTTAGGGATCAATTCTCCAGCCTCCTCACCATAGGCAGAGACAACTCTCAAGTAGACTCAGCTACTCAAGGCCTCATCCAACCTGGCCTCGAGCACCCCTAGGGAGGAGGCATCCACAACCTCCCTGGCCAGCCTGTTCCAGGGTCCTCCAACTCTCATACAGAAGAACTTTGTCCTAAGATCCAGTCTAAACCTACTGTCTCCCTCAGCTTAAAACAATTTCCTACTGTCCTATTGCTAGACACCCTTGTGAAAACTCCTGCTCGTTTCTTCAGCAACCCCATGGGATTTCTAAGCATTGGGAAACTTGATAGGCAATTAGCTGGACCTCTTTCTAGAAAATAAATTATAGAGTAGTCCAAAGTTCTATTAGGCCTAAATAAGAGAGCTTCAGTAATTGAAGAATTCATGTTTACTTATGAATTAATTTCACAGGTTCCGTAGGCCTGTGAAATGAGACCATGGGTTGGACGTGAGGCCTTAGCTGTTGTACTTGTGTGCACCCTGTAACATGTGCAGTCATACTTTCTGAGGTTTGCAGTTAGACTGAAGCAAGAGCTGATTGTAACAAAAAGCTGCTAATTTTATGTCACCAGTGATGTGGTCTTAAAAGCAGTTGTTTCTGTGCTCAGCTGAACATATGAGGATGAAGAAATGGTATCTTCCTTTAAGTCATCCAGAAGTCTGAGATGGGCCAGCAGTGGAGAAGCAGGACATGTATGTTTTAAAACAGAAGGAGTTGACTTTGCTTCCCTGAAGCTCGCCTTTTAAGAAAAGAGTAGAAAACACATTCCCACTCACCTAACTTTATGCATGTTTATACAGGCATATATATTGCTTATATAAATACACACAGATGCATTCTTCATCAGGTTACTGGTAAATTACATTATTTCCTGTTGCAGATCTGGCAAGAGGGATTTCTTTTTTAAGTATAGGCTTGAAGAGGTGCCTGGACAAGCTAGGCTAGATAAGCTTGTGGCATGTGGAGAGGGAAGCAAGCAAGGGGGAGGGGAAGAATAATAAGGAGATGTAAAAGCTGGCCTGACTGGAAAGGCAGAGGCAATACTAGTGCTGCAACTGGAGGAAGAGTTGTTGAGCAGGTAAGACACAGCACAACCAGATGCAGTTTAACCAATGGCAGTGACGATGTGGCATTAGAAATCTGCTGTGGGCTGAAAAGCCAAGGTTGCCAGTAGGTTTGCAGAGTTTTTGCTGCTCTGCCTTAGACTGCTGCCATAGACAAACCAACTTGGGTGTCTTTTCAGCTACTCTGTAATGAAGGCAGAGTGAAACAATGAGGTATTGTTGTTTATATGGACTGGAGATAGCACTTAACACTTGGCTTTGGTGTTACATGTATTGTGAGATGTCTGGGAACACAGCTTCTGGAAGGAGCCCAGAGTGAGCCATTGAGCAGAGCCCAGGAGGATGACAAAAATCAAGCTATACTCATCTGTCACGAGTCATTTGCCTTCCTGCTCATGGCCAGAGAGGAGTGAAAGGATTCCTGGTTGCTTTTCTTCTGCTGTGTGCATCTTGAGATGTTAATATCCATGGTCATTTCAAGCTGGCTGGCTACCAGAAAGCAGAGCATAACAGTGCTTATCCTCTTAAATTTAGAGAGGATTTAAAACTAGCTAGTAAATGATTAACATCAGACCTGGGAAGGGGCTTGTGAGGAAAGTACAAATAGTACCATTTAAAGACTGACTGGTCTCAAGTGAATTGTGTTTGTCCTTTTTCCAGTCTGGTGGTTCCTGATACTCAGACTGAAACACTCAATACTAAATGTCCTGAAACAATTATTAGGTAAAATTTTTGAGCCAAACTGCAACAATTCTAGGGTGTAGTTTTGTGACAAATCACTGTGTGTCTTTTCTCTCACAATTAAGCAAGCACCCCTATTTACATGTTAAACCCCTACCCAGACCGTTGAGCATGAAGGTTAAGCAAGTACTTCCCTACCTGTAGACTTTTGCAAAACCCAGAGCAAAGCTGAAAAAAAGCCCTCAAAGACCTAGATCTGTGGTTAATTGGCTGAACTTTTCTGAACAGGTTGGTTTTGTGCCTAGCAGAAACTTTGGTTTGCACTTTGTCCTTATCAGTTTCTCTTTTGCTGGGGGGAATCTCTGCAGATTAATCAGAGGAAAGATGAAATCTGAGAGCCAGACTGGCAGCTGCCATTTCCTGTATGGCAGGAAATCCTGTTATGGAAAACAACACACATTTCCTAGAAATAGTGTTGGGATACCCTTGAGACAACATTGTCTTTGCTGAACTCTTGTGCTGTCGTGGCAATGCTGCAGTCTGTGGGCAGTCTGGTTATGTGTGCTGTATTTTGGAGCACCTTTCCCTAGAGAGCTGAGGTGTTTAGTATGGAGCAAGTGACTTCTTGGAAATGTCTCTTGTGCTCACTCTGCTGATTCAAGGCAAAGACAATTACTGCTAACTGTGATAAGCACACAACTACTGATATACCAAATCCATGTGTTAACAGCAATTAATTTCATTACTGGTGGCAATATTTAGAGGGGGAGTGCAGTATAAGGAAATAGTAACAGATCCTGGGATTGACTTAATCTTTCCTAAAAGAGTTGGGACTATTTTTTTTCCTGCCACAGTCCCTCACGGGTGCTTAACCTGTTGTTGTGGGTTTAAAGAGCCAACAGAGTGAAGCTCTCAAACGAATTGGAGAAAAAACACAGAATTATATTTGGAGAGACTTACAGATAGAAATTACAAGGCAGATGTAGAATCCATAAGCGAGCCCCTTTGAATTTTCCCCCAGCCCAAAACTAAATCTATCATCCTCAGTGCTCCAATCCTCCCCCCCTCATGCCTCTGCCATCCAAGAGGCCTAAGCACAGCCTCTGCAGGCCCCAACCAGGCCTATCCTTACGTGTCTGTCCCGATAATGCAGCTCCTGCCCGGCAGGAGGCCGGAGGGGGAGGAAAAGAGAACAAGCTGGCCTTACCATGAGCTTATGAAGAGACAGCAGAATTGTGGGATTGAATAACAATCTTCAAGTCCCAAAAGGATTTTTTTTTAACCCTATAGTTCCCAACCTGGGACACCTGTTCTTGTTTGGGAGTTAATAGTTGTACTCGGTACTTTCTAAGCCTGACGGAGGATATGACTACTGCTGTTCGTATCTGTTGTGTTTGTGTGTGTGAAGGATCGCCTGTTCTTTGTGATGGAGTTCGTGAACGGCGGGGACTTGATGTTCCATATTCAGAAGTCGCGTCGCTTCGATGAAGATCGGGCCCGGTTCTATGCCGCAGAAATTATTTCAGCCCTTATGTTTCTCCATGAAAGAGGCATCATTTATAGGTGAGCTCTACATTTGTTCATTCATTCTCTTTGTCTGAACCTCACAGCTGAGATGATGGCTTGAGTTTTCTGCTGAAATAAATAACCGTCATTTGGTGCCCACCAGAGACAAGCTGTCAGCCAGGATAACCTCCAGTTTCCCCCTGCATATTGTCAAAGGTGCACCAGCTTCTGGGAAGGAGTGAAATTTCTGACATAAGTATTGACTACAGGGAGGGTTCTTATAATGTGTGTGTGAGCACGCAGAAAGCCAGGTTTTCCTTCCAAGATGCAGAGGCTAGACTCTGTTTGTGTCAGTTCGTGTGGCTGGTGTCAATTCATGTGGTCAGCCTCAGAACTGCACCACAGGTGGCTGCTGGGCATTAGCTGCTGACTGATGCAAACCTCCACTGCGCTGCTCTGGGCCTGACCTACTGCTGGAGAGCACATGTCAAACTGATGACAAAGGGAGAGACATTAAGTGAAACCTTTCTAGGTTTTTTTTTTGTTGGGCTTGTTTGGTTTTTTTGTTTGTTTGTTTGGTTGGGTTTTTTGTGAGGTAAATCTAAGGACCTGCTGCTTTTGCTGCTGTGTGCCTTGTTATTTAAAGCCTAATGTGCTGGTTACACCCAAGCCCCTTTGTTTTCCCTGTGTTAGTACAGGCCTGTGTTTAAACCCTAACTGTTTGATGTACCTATACAATGCCAGTCAGCTCAGCCACTAAAAAACTTTTTCATTCCTGCCATGATTCTACAGCAGGAAGTTTTCCTTCCTGTCCATTCTTGGCATCTTTGTGTTTACAGGATTATTGCTTCCCTGCATCAGCCTCCACTCCCAGGTCTCAAGGCTGTTCTCAGGAGACTGTTTCCCATACGTAACTCCCATTTGTTATTATTCTGAACTTGGGAGAAATTTGCTTGTATCATTTTCCTTTCTGTACTACCAAAGTGCTCACGTACTGGCTCAAACATCAAGGCATAGACCAACCATCATGGAACAAGCAGTACTTCGCCTCACTTTCCAAGATGACCATTTGACTAGCATCCTCCCATGTACACTTAGGGGCAGAACAAGACCTCTTCTGAGTGAAACAGGACAGTTAGAGGGAGATGTCAACACTGAGAAAGTCTGGTTATAAAGAACGCTTTCTTTCTGACATGGTTTGCCAAACGCTTTTGGCATCCTCTTGCCCAGAGCAGTGGAAAGGAGGAACAGTCAGTTTTTCTCTTTGGAATATCTGAGTTCCAGCACCAAAGTATGCATATTTGAATATGTCTGCTGTAGCCCTGCTCAGTCCCACTTAAGATGTGCCAGTACTGCAAAGGTTAACATCAACTCTCTTTTTGCTGCTTGGTTATAGTTGCACGGCTGGGACCCATAACTGGATTCAAGTTACAGGTGTGCAGACGGTACCTATAACTGGATCCAGATTACAGTTCTACAACTAAGATCCATAACTGGATCCAGGAAGAGACCAGTTCCAATCCCAGTTAGGCTCTGTTAGTACCATTTCAGAATGTGGGTTGGGCCAAGTGCCATTTGATTTGGGGCTCTGCATGGTTTAACCCATCAATGCACTGTTGTGTGTAGTGATACATCCTCCTGTACCAGATAAATGCAGAATAGCAGAGAGCTAAAGTGGCCAAAGAGATAGAAGCTTGCGGGG
>VWYK01064851.1:29163-42845 GCA_013399775.1 Semnornis frantzii | reverse complement strand
TTTTAATCCCTTCCCCCCCTGCAGTGCTTGCAGTCTTTCAGTAGTGGTTTGTTGCTCTCTGGCCATTAAAGATTCTCTTTAAAGAAAAGATAGGAAAGCCCTGGGATTTTGATGCTTTCTATATGATTTTAAATGCAATAGACTGTGTTTCTATAGCCTATAGTAATTAACTTTCTTTTAATAGGCTCTCTTTAGAAACTTACTCTGGTTCATAAGGGTTACACAGATGGAAAGTGATGGTGGGAAGGGTAATGCTGATAATGGTATCATCTGCTTTGTACTCAGTAGGTATGAATCCAGAGTAGCTCTCCTGATGCAATTAGATAATTTGAGATGGCTTCTTATAAAAATTCAGACACTGTAGTCTGGCCTGTTTTCATATGAGCCACTTAAGTTACAGTGTTATTGCTCTATTCTGCAAAGACTTTACTGCAGCAGCTTGAGAACTAGATGTTCAAGTTCCTCAAAGTATTTTAGACTTTAATCTGAGATATAAAACTTGGGCAAGGTTGTAGGTCAAAGGTATAGTTCGTCTACAGGAAGGAGTGCTTGAGAAGCTTACTGGAAGAGTGAATTTGGTTCAGGTGTCCTGAGAGTGATGTGAAGGATGGAGATAGATCATACAGGCCACAGAGAAACCAGCCAGTGGGTTGGTTAAAAATTAATCCCATTGTTCAATCAGCTACCATATTGTTCCATAGGCATATGACAGTAAAACAAACCAGCTCATCCAGTTAAATTCTTACTTTCCCTACTCTTATTCAACATTATTAAGGATCAAAATTAATAACAATGGAATGCTCAAAACTTGGATGTTAAACATTGTATAGTTGGAAGTCCAGAGGATTAACTGGTGGCAGACAAGATTTTTAGTTTGAAGTTACAGAAAAAATTATTTGGGAATAATCTGCTTTCTTCTGAGGGCTCTCATGTCTCCTGTCTCCATTTGGAGTTCATAGCATAGTAAGGATGGAGGAAGAATTCCCACCCACCCAATGGTTTTGTAGCCAGAAAAGTACCAAACCAACAAGAGGAAAAATTTTCTAAAGGCAGTTTTGTTGTTGTTGTTGTTTTGACTTACATTTATTGACTTGTAGGTTTGAAAACATTTTTGTTTCTAGTCTCCTATTGACTTAAGAAAGAGAATTTGGGAAGTGGATTAAAACGCACATACATGTCCTTACTTAATGGTGTTGAAGGAGTGACATTGCCCTGTCAGCAACCAGCTATGACGGCAGCTTGAATATAAATTGTGTTATCCTGCTCAGAAGGCAGCTTGTGGCTTTGGAGAGAAATTTGAGGATGTAAATACGGAGCTGTTTCTGATCCTCCTGGACAGATGGTAGAAACAAACCACACAACATTTGATCCCAGACTGAAGGAGCAAGCTGGTCTATTGTTTGTGGGTAACCATGAATCTTTAATACATACTGAAGCCCTGGCATGTTTCTAGTAGAGTTTCATGATAATATTTTGATGTCTGATTGGTTCTGAAGGGTTTAGTAGTCAGCAGCATATCCTATTTTCTTTTTTCATGTGCCCATCCTAGCAGATGTAACTGTTTCATCCATGCACTTTTTCTAAGCTGGAGCCTTCCCATTAGGGGCACACAGCGTGCAGGAAGCTCCTATCCCAATGCTGGTATTTCAGAAGAAGGATTTCTGCAGTTCCATCTTATGCCAAAACTTACTTTTGTCATCTGCAAAGGACTGTTTTGAAGCTGCCACATGAATTTAGTTGCAAAGAGCTCGTGAAAGAGGCCTTCGTAAATACAGCCTGCTCCAGCACCTTTTGAGGAACTGCCTGAAGGTTTGGGGTCATACCCTTTGAAACCCAAACGTCTCAACGATTCTGGAGAAAGATATCTCTTTGTTTTTTATGTTGACATGTGGCTTGCAATTATTATTTTGATCTACAAGCAATACAGAAGCCACCCCGTATAACAGACTATTTCTCTCTCTGCTTCTAGTACAGAGCAGAAGAGGTTTATATGGAAACCTGAAACTATAAACAATGGGCTGTAAACAAAGGAGTCAGTGCCTCCCATGTTTGTCAGCGAACACAAAACAGTAATGAAATATTTATAAGCTTTTAGAAGTAATTACAGCGATGATATGCAGAGTTTAATTTGGAAGCAATCGCAAGATAAATGAAAAATTAATTTTCCATACTTATTGGTTCACTTTCAGACTCATTAAAAAATAACTCGTCCTCCTTGTAGCAATAAGATGTGCCAAATTACCTGATTAACATAAACTACAATCCCCTTCTCCTCCCATTAGAGGAATTTTACAAGTGGCTAAGTTGTTTTTTTTTTTTTTTTTTTTTTTTTTTTTTTTTTTTTCTCAGAGCACATACGAAGAGAGATCTGAGCTTTTACTGCTGATTATATTGCCTCTCCTTGGCAGGACTGGTATTTTATGTTCTCTTGCAACATGAATAGACTTCCAGAGCTTGTGTTTTCACTACGAAGCAGGTATATGTTAGAGGGCTTTAAATCAGCAGGTTAGTCTTGCACTGGCTTGCAGACTAAGGTGAGCTAAGGGAATGCAACAAGTATTCCATTAAATTAAACATCGTTGTGCTCTGATATAAATGTCATTCTGAGGTATTGTTTTACTTGTTAAGACACTGAAATCTATGAATAGACCAAACTTGTGTTGTGGTGGTTGTGAACTGGTTGAGCTGAATTGCAGAATCCCTTGGGAACGATCTAATTCTGCTTGCACTGATCTTGACTGCTCTCAACGGGAGCACAGTTAGGTAACAATATCATCTCTTGGCCCATCTGTCCTTGAAACTTGAAATTCACTGTGAGTGTTGTTTTCACAGAAGAGTCAAACAAAGGGATCATTGCCAGGTTTCAACTCTGAGTGATTAAGTAGGATGCAAATAATGCAGTGGCACCATCCTGGCTTTCTAGAGGAGATGAAGTTCAGCCCCCAAAACTGAAATGACCGTTCTTGATATTTCTGTTGCTTATTTGTAAAGTGGATACAACAAAATAGATCTTCTCTACATCCGAGTGTTGTGAGACTCAGCCAGATGGTTTTTTTTTTCCCTTTCCATTTTCATCCAACCTCCTGTCTACCCCCTGGTTCCTTGCATCCAAATCCTGTGGCTCTCAGGCAGCACTTGCTGGAGGCCAGGCTCCCCTGCAGGAGACAGCACAGTTTTCATCCTGCCTCCAGCTGGCTGGTGGCTCAGTGTGAAAGGTGGAAATGGAGAAGTGCAAGCTTCTTTGCTGACATTGTAGGGCATACAAACATGCAGAGGTATCCAGACCATACATAAAAGCAATTGTAGCTGCCTATCCCCTAGCTAGTGCTCAGCATTTGGTTCCCAATAAGCACTGAAGTTGTTTTCTTTGGTGTTGGAGAGGGCATCTCTATGAGAAGGTAACCATGGGAGAGACAAAGATCAGAGAGAATTTTGGAATATTTTTTGGTAACCCATACCCCAGGATGTGACTGTAGCTTTCACTCAGTTTGAGCATTGCTGTCTCATGCTCAATATGCCTGTTGTCTTACATTTAGTGTACCTTGCAGCCCAAGAAGAGTTGGGCTGTCAGCTGAGAATTGTCTTGCATATGACACCTGTGGAGGTCTGGCTGTTCTGTTTTGTTGTTCCTGTTATTTCATTTTTTAGCAATGACCCCAAGCAGAAATGTCTTGAAAGCAGGCTGTGTGAGAATTCCCAAGGGCTCCTGGGTAATGGCCTCTTAGATTTTAGTGAGTTGTGCTAATTGCTCTATTTGGCTCACGATCAGTTTCGTGAAGGCTTCTTTGAGGAACCAACATGGGACTTGAAATCTAAAAATGCTCATTAGGTATAAAATGGCTTCTGCTAAAAGAAGGGAATGGAGTGACCAGGACCATAACATTAGTTGTCAAGTTGTCTAGTTAAGCCAGAAGGTGAAACAGTCAGGTGACATTAGGCAAGGGACATAGCAGATAAATGTCTTTCTTCTCCCAGGTTGAGCACTTTATCCTCTTCTGAAATCTTTAATGATCTGAGAGATTTGAGCCCTGTTCCTGAAGTAAGCTCCATGCATAAAGCCTGCTGCTACAACTTACAGTACTGGCTAAATTAGTGGAGAACTGCCTGATATCAGGGATTCTTCCAGTGCAACAGGCTGTAGAAACATAGAATATAATGACACCATTCTGTGCAACCTGCTCTAGGTGACCCTGCTCTGGCAGGGAGTTTGGGTTAGCTGTTCTCCAGAGGTCCCTTCCAGCCCCTCTCATTCTGCGATTCTCTGAGCACTCTCGCAATACAGTATTTGAACACTGAACAAGAAGAAGCAAAGGCCTGAACAACTTTCTCTTCCCAAATGCCAACAGAGAAGGTATTTGTTGCCTTGCCATTTCTCCTTTTTTCTTTCCATGAAAATGTTGACATTTTGAAAATGTTGACATTTCAAAAGTATTTGTTTCTAATTAGAAACAAAAATGCATTATCTGTCTCAGTAAATTTCCCTGTTTTCAAAAGCAGAAGCTGTGCTTCAAAACCAAGGAAGTGGGCGTTTGATATTTGAATTTGGAAGACGCAGACTCTGCCTGTGATCAGGACAGCCTGGAGACACAAGTGTGCAAGGAGCCAGGCAGCTGCCTGGCAAGCATGCTGCTGGGGATGTGGCTGGACTGATCACTGAGGCAGCCTGTCTTGCTGCCTGGTTCTGCTTCAAACAGAAGTAAAATACTGGGAGAACTGGCGAGTTTTTGCAAAGCACTTGGATTCTATGAAATCAAAGCTTTTGGATGGAGAACTGTTGCAACCAAAATTGGTGCCATTTACTGTACAAATAAGCTATCTGCCTGAGCAGTCTCATAGTTACCAGTTAAGTTTCAGGATTATTTCCGTCTTTTGGTATTTTTAGGTAAGGTTGGGAAGTGTATAGAAAGAATAAATGAAGCAGAAATAGAAAACAGGATTAAAGGACACAGTGGGACAAGTCTGATGGAAAAAAACAAGTACAAGTGGTGAATGAGCACTAGAAAGAAGAAAGCTTCTGGCTTTTGCAGTCAGAGTGCTCTTGCTGTTTAGAGCTGCACCATCCAGTATGGTGGAGATGACCTGGTGTTGTGGTAGGCCTAGGCAGGCCACATTGGGCTTATACCTTTCCTGGCTTGCCCAGGCATGTTTTTCTGCTCTCCCTCCTGCTGTTTTGGGGAGAGCAGCTGCGGGAAAAGGGACAAAGGGCCTGGAGCCACTAAGTCTGGGGTCTGTGGCCTGCCCGGACCCTGCTGTAAATAAGGTGCACACGGTTGCCTTGTGCAAGGCTGTGTTCTGCCCAAAGAAGGGTAAAGCAAGCCTATGGCTTCACCTAAAATGGGCAAATCTTGAGTAACTGCCATTTCATTGGCTATCCTGTGTCCAAAGGCCCATTGGTCTTGGGCTGTATTGGATGAAAGGGAGATCAGCAGGGAGCACAGACGCCTTTGCCCTTTGCCATTACAAGGTGTGTCCGTGCCTGCTGCCTCTTATAACTCCATGCATTTGGCCTGCACAGCCAGCGTGACATTGCAAGACATCCTGCCTATACCTGGAAGCCTTCTGCCCAGACGGAAGCCCTGGAGAGAACACAGATCATCCAGAGAGCCAGGAACAGGTAAGAGATTGTCTGCCTCCTTCCCCAGAAGCCCGGGGAGACTCTAAGGCCGCTGACGGCTACCGACAGCAACCCCGCCTTGGGTACTGTTGGATATAATTTTGCGGATAAATGCCAAAAGCCTCTTGTAATTATTAATTGCCTTCTGCCCTAAGCAGAAAGTAGCTCCTTGTGTCCATCTAGTGAGCAAGCGGCATACTGACCGCAAAGCCTTCTCTTCCAGTTCATATCGAGTTTAATTAATGTTTATATTTAGTTATCTCCGGATTCTGTTATAGCCTGTATATAGTTTCCATAATGTTGCAAAGAGCCTGTTAATATTATTATTAAATGGTGATCGGGGTGATGCGAGTTCTGAATATTTAATATTAATAAACTGTTAATATTTTTATATATTGTCTCACATTAATTAATTTCCCCATCCTGTTACACCTGAACAGCTGCAGGTTACTTTCAAAAACTCCAACACAAAGGTAAGGGGAAAAGTTGGAGACCAGGGCTTGGGGAAGTGTTGGATCATATTGGTGAAAGAGAATACTGAGCGGTGTGTTAGAGCTTTCCTTTGCTCCTGAGCAGCGTGCACGTAGGAGCTCATGGACCTTAGAACCCCTCTTTGTTCATTTGTGAATAATTAATGTTGCTTGCCCAGACTAAAGCCTGCTCCATAATGTCAGTGAAATCGGTGTTAGGACCCAGATGAACTCCCTCTGTCAGATGCTTTGAAGACAATACATTGCTGAACACTGGAAACACCGTGGGGTTTGATTAGAGGCACTCATCCACAACTGACTTTGGTCATCACTTCTGAAGTTAGTCCCTAAGCCTCTAACTGGAACATGTCTAGATATTTGTGGAGGGATTTACTTTACTCTGCAAGATATAATCTCAATTAAATATACAATCAGGAGAAAAAAACAAATCAAATCACCTCTTTCAAAAACTCTTTAAAATTCCTTTATGTAGTGGAAGAATGAAGTCCAGTCTCCATGTGAAAGCACTGGGTTACTCTTACTATTTTTGTTGTTGTTAAAGTCTGTGTATTTCACTGATCCTTTGATTATGCGTGTCGGTGTTTGTCATAGAATGACTGAGAGCAAAGCAGATCTCCAAACTCTCATGTTGGCTTGTCCTAACCTCATTTCAAACTGATTCCTCCAGCTGCAGGACCAGAATGTACTGTGCAAAGCTGGTCAAAAACAACAACAACAAAACCCTCAAAAACCCACCACCATTACCACCAAACACAATAAAACCCACCACCAACAGAAAACTCTCCCAGAAAACCACCACATGAAAAGCAGCCAACCAAAAAATCCCCAAACCAAACAAACCCAAAACCTCACTGTAATGGAATAATTTTTGAGGAAGATGTTTGGAATTAAAGCAGTCTTTAATGGGTAATCATTCTTGGCATCACTAAGAGAAACCCCAGCACTGTGCCCTTCAGGGACAGAGACAAATTGGGATTTATAAAAGGTGCAGCAAATATTTTTTTGCTGTAAGGAAAGGCGGTTCCTCTGGGTCAGGTAGAACAGAAGCACAAGGCGGGGTGGCAAGGGAAGCAGCAGAATTGTGTATGCAATCAATACGAGGGAGGTTTTTGCTTTTCATCGAATCATAGAATGGTTGGGATTGGAAAGCACCTCTGGTGATCATGGACTCCAACCCACCTGCCCAAGCAGGGGGTCTGATTAGGTGCAGGAGATTGATTATGTGCAGGTGGTCTGATGAGGTGCATGGGTGGGACATTGAGAGGCGGCTGAAGCAGCCCGCGCTGCGGTGTGCCGCGTAAGGTGCTGCTGTTGCTCAGGAGAGGGCGGCAGAGAAGCAGCAGAGCTCTGAGCCGTTCCTGCCAGGGCTCCCGAGCTCCGCTCAGGGCTTGAAGAGCAGCGAGAGCACATCGGTGCTCTCAGAAGCCTAATCTCCCTCGGAAAGGCAGCTTCATCAGTCTTTAGAAAGAGTCTAGAGCACTTGGAAAATGTCGAATTCCTGTGGCAGCCCAGAGGACGCGGGGAAGCAGCGAGGCAGAGATGGCAAGATGAGGAGGGAGGAAGTGGATGATTCTCAACCTGAGGGGAAGAGGTTGAAGCTGGGGAATGAAGGAAACGTTGGGAAGGACAGAGGAGCAGCAGCTGCAGAAGAAGCAGAAATAACGCCTTTTTTAGGCAAAGAAGAGCCTGTGCCTGAAGATGAAGGCGAAAGTGTAAGTGCTGTTGTTCAGGGGCTCTGAGCTGGGAAAGGGAGAAGGGGTGTGAGGTTGCCTTCGAGATTGTCATCCCAAAGTTGCTGCTTGGGCATCAAGTAGTGTAGGATGAATGCGATCAAGTGTCCCATCTCACTGAGATGAGAGGAATGTCGCTCTTCAGTCTCTGATTTTGGCTGCATGCTGTTGCGTGCAGGAGAGTGTATTTTACTCTGGCTCTCACTGTTAACTGCTTGCAGAAGGAATATGCCAGACAAGTGATGTTTTTTGAGTGTGAGGGCCCTGTACCTATTTAGAAAACTGGTAACAGCTGGTACATTGAATGGAACATTTTGGGTTGTTTATCAGTCTGTCAGTTCAGATTTTCAGCTGCATCCTGGTGGTAGAGGATTACTGCACAGCGGGGGGTGACGGTGGAGAAGGGGAAGAAGAGGAGAGTTGGTGGTTAGAGTTTCTCTGGTGGAGAGCAAATGTCTTCTGTTGAGATGTTGCAAGAAAGAGCTGTGGAACAGCTGTCTGTACGAATAGCTTCCTTAACAAATCTTTACAGAAGGTTAACTTTGCCGGTGTTTTCTGACTGGTTATCAAGCTCAGATGCTGTCTGTCAGCAGGCTCCTGAGAAACAGCAGAAAACTCGGAGGGAGTGTGTATGTGGGACATGGATTCGCATCCAGCTGAAGCTGTTCTTATGGTGCAGTTTGAGTCAGGTACTTTTCTTGGACATATGTTAGCTGCTTCCCTCTATTGGACTTGGGAGTGTGTGTGTACAACCATGTCTTGGGTGTAGGTGCTTCCCGTTTATGCCATCATACGCTGAGAGTAGACCACCTAGAATCCACTTAACAGCTACTGGAAATTATAGTGTACAGATTTTATCTCAAAATTCTCTGAAATGTGATTTGTGTTTGTGGTAGTTTGTTTTTTGTTTGTTTTGGGGGTGTGTGTTTGTTTTTCTTTGTTTTGGTTTTTGCTGTTGACTCCTCCCTTCCTCAAACCCCTGCACCGGCATCCTGAATGAAGCTACTCCTCTTCAAATGAGCAATTAAGTAGATGTTCCATATCCTAGCACAACTTAAATAGCATGAAAGGTAGTTTACTCAGTTCATTCTGTGCAGAATATCTTCTCAAACTGCAACAGTTTTCCTGACACTCAAGTATTTAAAATGTACCTAGAGCATCAGTCCGTGGAACTGCAGGTAGCTGCACTTTGGTCTAAGTCTACGTTTTGGGTTTCTAGTGGTTATGAAGGTTTGCTTTTTTAACTCACAGATATCAAAGTAGCACTTTTGTCCTGATACCAGTTTTGGCAAAAAGTTAATTATTTTGCCTCTCCACCCCCAAAGGCATAAATACATGGGCAAATTAGTTGGTCAAATTGTAACCTTTGGCCTTGTCTATTTCTTTTTTTTTTTTAATTTCTTTTTAAAGTAAAAGCTTAAAATCCACCTCATTTAATGATAAATATTTGTAAATTAACACCACTATGAGTTGGGGTAAAAGTATTTCTTGAGAGTACATTTTACAGTGATATTTAATTAGGAGGTTATTGAAAATTAAGTCTTCATTGAATAAGTTTAGTTTGTATTTTGAAGGGGATCAATTTTAACATGTAGAACACACGAGAAGGACGGGTGCCTAAGTCACTGGGCTCTGCTTTATTTGTGAGGTTAGGCTTACACTCTTATCAATGTTCTGTCACTACAGGAAAGTTCTGTGGTACTATATAATCTGTTAGTATCCTTTTCGTAATTTAAAAAAAAATTGTGTGTATCTGCTCCAACATATTCTGACTTAGGGTGTTGTTAAAAGTATTAAAACACATGTGTGGTAATGAGCAATCATTTCAAGAGAGAGTCATTGAAACAATTTTTATAACAAAATAACTGTTCTTAGAGTAATTCTTGAATTAAACTGAGGTTGATTTCAAAATTTGACAGAACTCATTGAAGCTGTTCTTTGTGCTTGCTTCAATAGAGTCTCGCTTGGGATGTTGCACTATGTTTTGTATGAAGTTCCAGGTGGTGTTTTTGTCTCCCCATTTGCGGCAGTGTCTGACGTGGGGGCATTATTAGAAATAAATTGTGAGAGTCGAAATTCTGTTACCATAAAATGCTGAAGACAATAAAAACTTGTTTAATGATCACAGTAAGAGTAGTTTCTCACCTCGTAGAAAGCAAGCTGCTGAAAAAAGATGGACTGTGTGCCCTTAGGAAATGCTGGAATGACTTCATTTCTGTGCTTAGAAGGATTTTATTTTAATAGGCATAGTGGTATGGGTAATCAATGCAAGCATTGGAAGAACATTTCCTAATAGTCCATTATGTCTTCTATTTTAGAGAGGGACATTAAAAAAGATGTAGGCTTTGGACTAGTCAGCACAGTAAAAGTGCTATTTCTTTATTCCGCTGCTGTTTGCCTGATTCAATGCCCATCCTTAGGTTTAGAAGAAAGAAATCTACCTGGGTCATCTGCTCTAACTCCCTACTCCACTGATTATGAAATCCTGTGTTACGAGGACTGCAAATGCCATCAATATTTTATGCTTGTGAAATGATGCATAATACTGCTGGGCATATCCTTGGCATTGTGCATTTGTAACAGTAGCTGTTGCTGAGTAGAAGTTGCTTGCAGAAGGACATTTGTGCTGCTGGCTTCACCGGGCAGAGCTCTGTTTGCCATGGGAATGAAGGGCTGTGTTTCCCAACAGCTCTTTTTTAGTGGTGTCTGGGATGATTCCTCAAATGAGTTCCTCTTCACATGAGGAAATTTATTTAAGTGTGGTGGAACACTGGAACAGGCTGCCCAGAAAGGTGATGGAGTCTCCATCTCTGGTGACATCCAGAACCTGCCTGGATGTGTTCCTCTGTGACCTTCAGGCTCACCTCCCTTGGCAGGGAAATGGGACTGATCTAGAGGTTCTTTGCAAACCCTGCCATTCTGTGATCCCTTCACCTAATGCTAGTAGCTGGTTAGTGTAGTAACCTGGGGTTAAACTAATTGCTAATTCAGACATCTGTATTTTATAATGAGGAAGCTACTCACAGCAGGTGTGGATCTCACAGTCTAAGAGCATGTAATTTCTTTGCTCTTTAATGGTTCATCTTGGCATAACATTAGAATGAAGTATTTGGTTCCAATAAGATGAAATGAAATCTTCGTGGTAAGGTGCAGCTTTTCTCATTTGGTACAGATGGTCAGAAATTAGCCTTTGGAGGAGCTGGTGAGTCACCCCCTGTTCATCAAAAATTTGGCTAAAAGTGTTTAACCAGGGTCTCTGCAGAATTAAATCTACATCTTCTATGCATGGAGCACAACCACAACTGTCAGTTATGTGTCCTGAGGTTGATTGCCACCCTTCTTGTGCTCCAGCACACACTGGGGATTAATAATTTAGTATACAATAGTACTTACTGAAATAGTGTTTGAAGAAGCAAGCATACAATTAATGATCTTTTTCTAGGCTGATAGTGGTGTTCTTCCCCTGACTAGATGTTATGAGTTATGGTCATTGAGGACATGTATCCTGCTAATCCATCTACCCTTGTACTTAGAAGGATGTGCTGCTGTTTGATGTCCTTAATGAACTGTTAGCCTATATGGCCTGGTGAAATTGGCTGGATTTTGATGCAAAGATGTTTCTGTGTTGATAGTGCCTCCTTTCTTACAAACCAAAAATTTTTCCCCCCTTCCTAAATATCTGTATGAAATTCATGGAACAAGACCAAAATCTTGGGTTTAGTTTGCTTTATCTAGAGTTCCTATAGCATCTGGTAGTCTTAATTGTGTTTTCATCCTTCATGTCACCTGTGCAGGAATGTGTAGGAGAGAGTTGAACTCTTATCCCTTTAAACCACTTTCAGAAAGACTCAGGGCTTTTAGGAATTAAAGCACTGGTTCTTTTTTTTTTTTCTTTTTTACAAAGATTGCCTTTGCCTTTGTGAAGACCTGGAAAAGAGGATAGTGTAGAAATAGTCAAGAAGAATTGCAGCTTCTCGTTAGCATAAAAAAGTAATGTCTTCATTGTAGCTTTGGGACTGCCATGTTGTAGAAGAAAATCTGAAAGTATAGGAAAACTTATTCTTTCCTAGTTCTGCAGGAGGAGAAAGCTGCCTTGCATCATCTCTGAAGAACTTAATCTGGTACTGTGTGACAAATGCAGCCTTCTAAATCTTGGGTGCTAATAGATATTTAAGTAGTTTAGATGGCAAGTTGTAGCATGCTCTGTGGTGTCCTCATCTTTGCATACAGAGCAAACTGACCCTTGTCATTACTCTTTTCAAAAATGCTGAAAGATCCACTGCTTTAAAATGCTTAATCTTTATTTAAAAGCTGGTAGGAATTTGGGAATTTTGGGGCCTGTTGAAATACTGGAAAACTACCCTCTGTGCTGGATTAAGTTTTGAGTGTGCTTTTCCCGTGCCCACCGCTGCCTGCATAAGACACTTGGAATGAATATTCAATCCTGTCCCTGTGGCCTTTGCCGTGGCACTGCCGTGTAGTACCCGGATCCTAGGCTCCTGCTTTGATCAGGCTAATGCTAAGGATATAAGAAGCTGTCTGACTTTCGTTGTTTCTACACACTGAACTTCTACTGGGTCCATTTAATAGACTCAGAACCAATCAGGTTGGAAAAGACCTTCAAGATCGTCCAGTCCCGCCTATCACCCAACACCATCTAGTCAACTAAACCATGGCACATCCAGTCTCTTTTTAAACAGTTCCAGGGACAAGGGCTCCACTACCTTCCTGGGCAGCCCATCCCAATGACCAATCACTTCTTCCTAGCATCTAGCCTAAACGTCCCTTGATACAGTTTGAGACTGTGACCCTTTCTTCTGCCCCTGGTCGCCTGAGGGAAGAGAACAAGCCCCACATGTAGTCGTAGACAGCAATAAGGTCTCCCTTGAACCTCCTCTTTTCCAGGCTAAACACCCCCAACTCCCTCAGCCTCTCCTCACAGGGCTGTGCTCCAGACCCCTCACCAGCACTCTGCTTCAGGTCTGCTGGTGGGCCAGAATTCCCAAACTGTAGGTAAGCATGCCTTGGAAAACTGATCATTTAAAATGTTACTTCTTGAGAGGAGAGGAAGGATTATTTAGGAATTAAGATATGGGATTGGAACTTAAAAAAACTAATACTCAGTTCAAGATAAGATGAAATTTCCTCATGTGAAGGACAGATCTGGATTCATGGTGTCAAATTAAAAACTCTGTGAACATGAGATGACCATCTAGGACTGAACCTGGTGCCTAGATTCACTGGAGAAACTTCAGTATGTGCCTTTAGCAGTGTGAGCTGCTGTCAAGCAAGTACTCAAAGTAAATAGCAAACACGTAAGAAGGCACTGAGTATGAGAATGGTGTTGATACATGTACATTTCATTTGTCTAGATTATCTGTTATGTTTAAGTCAGCTTACAGGCAAAGTAATTTCAAATTCAATAACTGGAGTCATTTTCATGAAATACGTGCATCAGCAAAGAGTCAGGTCTAAGAAGCAGATAGGAAACCTGAAACTTTGACCTTTCCATGCATTGCCTGCAGCTTTACACTGTGTTCATGCAGGTTCTCATATAGGTTTTCTTCTTTTGGAAGAACTCACTTGCCCCTTAGAGTTGATTTATTATGAAAACTTGTGTATGTGGCTTTGTGCTCTTGATTTATAACTATTACTTTGGATCCTGTTTATGAATATTTGAAGGGGAATTGTGTTTAGACAGAACCTGGGATGGTGGGTCTGTGCTGGGTCGAGAGTCCTATTTAAGATGGTGATTTTTGACTTTCAGGGTCCTAAGCAGTTTGAAGCATTCTGCTATCAAGATTGTTCTAAGATTCCCCGCCCCTCCTCACCCCCCCTCTCTACCAT
>VWYK01064851.1:18503-29128 GCA_013399775.1 Semnornis frantzii | reverse complement strand
CCCCCCCCCCCCCATTATAATACTGCTTAAATCTATGTAGATGCTTATGTCCCCAGAAATTATGGAAGGGTATAGATCTTTTCTAGGACAACACAGATTTGAAACAGTTCACACGGCACGGCATTTGGAATATGGTGTGTATAGCAGTTCACAGCTGCCATTGCTCTCTTGCCTTTTTTTGGGGTCTGGTTACCTAATTTAGAGGACAACTTCAGGATATAGTCTGTTATCTTGCTAGGCAAACTGTGATATGTGCCAGAACGGTTTTGTTGTTTTGGTTCAGATTCTCTGAGGGAGGACAGAGGCATAATTATTTGTCTTTAGAAATGAAAAGAAAGGAGAGAATGCCTCACGAGTGTGTGGTGATATTGACAAATCAATGGTGGGATAAGCTGGCACAGGAATATTTACTCAATTCCAGTAAGGGAGACTTCTGCAGAAAGATGTGGATAAATGGTATTCATAAATGAGCTTGGCCTTGATTTCAAGTCCAAGAACAAGTCACTGGGAAATGATTTCTGAGAAATGGATTCATTCTCCTGTTAACCTTCTGCTGGTTAATGCCCATGTCAGTGAACAGTGTTGCTGTGACATGAGCAGCAGTGACTGAAGTAAGGAATTGGCTGGGACAAGGAAAGGCAGCAGAAACAGACCCTTGTGGATCACCTCGCTGTGACATTTTTACTGCAGTTATTAGGACAGATCACTAGATGGCAGGGGGTAAGTGTACAAAGCTAAAGACTCCATAGGAACTGCCTGGTTATCTGGCATGGGGGAAATGTCTCTGTTCAGTAAATGAACAAATGCGTTTTTAAGGTGCAATGGCAACCAGGAGTAGCATAAACTCTTTGTATTTACCTACTGGTAGTTTCATTCCACTGAAAATGAACGTTCATAGACTATTTCTGTCCAAGTTTGAATAATCAATTACCTGATGCTCTCCTCAGAACCCGTCTGGAGTCTTGTGTGCAGTTCTGGAGACCGCAGCACAGGAAGGACATGGAACTGTTGGAAGGAGTCCAGAGGAGGCCATGAAGATGATCAGAGGGCTGCAGCAGCTCTGCTATGAGGACAGGCTGAGACAGTTTGGGCTCTTCAGTCTGGAGAAGAGAAGGCTTCCAGGAGACCTGATAGTAGCCTTCCAGTATCTGAAGAGGGCTCCAGGAAGGCTGGGGAGGGACTATTGACAAGGCCTTGCAATGGCAGGACTAGGGGCAATGGGTTTAAACTGGCAGAGGGGAGATTTAGACTGGATGTCAGGAGGAAGTTCTTTCCAGTGAGGGTGGTGAGGCACTGGAACAGGTTGCCCAGGGAGGTTGTGGCTGCTCCTTCCCTGAAGGTGTTCAAGGCCAGGTTGGAGGAAGCCTTGAGTGAGCTGTACTAGTGGGAGGTGTCCCTGCCTATGGCAGGGTTTTGGAACTAGATGATCCTTGATGTCCCTTCCAACCTTACCATTCTATGATACTCTGAGTTTTGTAGAGCAACTGGAATATTACTTCTAATTGAAATTAAAACCAAAGTGCATTAACACCTGAAGTGCAAAAGACAACATTTCGGCTCTACAGAGTTGAGTTAATGGCAATATGAAATTAAGATATTGAATAATTTTGTTCATGTCTTTTTCCCTTCTTTCACCCAAGATAGGTTAGTGTGTATTGAATAATCCCCCAGTCACTATAAAAAGTATTATCACTTTAATTCTTTCAGATTTATTTACTTTCCAGATTCTTTTATGTTTGCTATCTTAGCCTGTGTTGAAACACCAGAGAGTAGAAGCCATGTGGGAAATGGAAGCAGGCTGATGCTTCAGCAGCTTTCCCCTTTCCTGTGGAGTACTCAATGTTCAGACTCATCTGTGAGTGCATTATTAGTAAAGAGTTGTCTGGTTTGTTCCATTAATGACCCTGCAGCATCTGATGCACTACCACCCATGAAATTTCTCCCTTGAGTGTGCACTTAATGTGCCCTAATGCTTTCTCCACTGTTGCAGTTCTTAAACGGGCTGTGGAGTTACACACTCTTACCTAGACCAGAAAGGAACTTATCTTTTAAGAATACAGAACTTTTGATACCTGCCTTGTGTGCTGAACCTTTTTTTTTTTATTATTTTTCTGGACTCATAAGCCAATATTAAAATGGACTTAAATTTTTCAACAGTTGTGAAGCAAACTGGTGCACTGACAGGAAGCTTCTGATAGCTTGGTGTAGGAAAAAAACCCAACAGTTGAGTAACTTAACATAATGTCATTGACTGTAAGTGGTAAATAATGAAGTAATTCTCAATTAGTTGGACCAAGATTTAATTAATAGAGGTCCATCTAAGATTCACGAATCAATGGAAAGTGGCAGGAGAAGACATGTTGGTAGCTGCAGTCCTTGGAAACAATACTTTCTAGTCTGAAAAGCAAAACTTGAAGTGAGAAAGATTGTCTAAGCACAATAATTATTGAAACAGTTCTTTCCATCCCACGTGCTTACAATATTCTTCCTTTCAGCCATTTGACACTGCCCATTACACCCTTGTGTCTAACAATAATGCTGCAGAATGCTCATGTCCCTGTTCTGCTGGCTCAGGTCCTTGCAAGGAAATGTAGACTCTGTTGTGGATCACTGTGCTCCAAACGTTATTGTGTATTATAGATTCTTTAGCATCCCTGGGAAATAACACTGCTCCAGTCCTTCACTTCATTAAGAAAATTATTCTTTAGCTAATTGGTTACTGGACTGAGAAGTCAGAAGGTGAAGGCAAAGAGAAGCAGTACTTGGCCAAGGCTATACAGCAAGTCATTATCTGAAATGCTCTAGCTATTCACATCGCAGACCTTTGCTGTTAAGACCAGTGATCCCCAACCTGTGACTCAGACAGAAGGTCTTTAGTTGTTCTTCATCAATAAAAGAGAACAAAGATGAGTATCTGTGGTGTATTAACTGCTCAGTGTTGCTGCCTGAAGGCTATCAAGAGTTGTGCAGGGTCATAATGGCCATTAACAACTGAGCAGGGACACCACAGAATCAGCCATCACTGGGATAACTTTGGAAAGCTCTGTGCTTTCCCAGGGTCGTCATGACCTTGAATAGCTGAGCAAAGGCAGCATAGGATCAGTTACTAAGGGCATGCACTTCAAGAGCTCACTGGCATTGGTTACCTTTGATAGTAGGGAGATGTAGAAAGACATTCTTTAGGTTTCCATTACTGTTATGTTCATGATTGCATGTGTGATAAGTGCCTGGCTCAGAGAAGCAGAGTTGTCTGTTTAGTAGTTGTCTTCTGAACTTACTGATTGGGAATTTTTAAGATGAGAATTTCAAATAACATTGCAAGTTTGTAGTAATTTAAAATTCTTATTTCTGCATTTGCTGTGTCAGAATGGCTGCAGATGCTGGCAGGTTGCATAGCATGGACCATTTCTGCAAGATCTGAAGGTCAAAAATGTGATGTTTTGCCAAAAACTACCCTGGTAATGAACTGTGTTTTTTAAATGCTAGCTGCATATTTCACATTTGATATTCTTGTTGATACCTGAATCTGGTTTAACGCTTTTTATTGAGCACTTGTTTCTTCTAACTGGGGCTGGTGCAAATGCCAAATAAATATGCATAGCCTTAAGTGGCAAATTAACACTTGCGTGAAGAGCGAGGATTGAATTTCATCCAGCAAATTTGTACTTAATCTATAGCATAGTGGGTCAGAGTTGCTTTCTTTTGCCATCCTATTTAGTGAGCACTAATTACATGCTTTGTGAGGGTCAAAAAAAAAAAATCCAATTATTTTCTATATTCATTATGCAGTCCACATGTTTCAATACCCAAAGTCAGTACTCTGTGACAGGGTGTGAGAAGCCAACCCTGTTTAAAATCCCAGAAAGAATAAGAGGTGTTTGGTAAGGCACAATTACTGTATTGTGGTTGATCAGGACACAAAGATGCGATGGAGATAAGTCAAGAACATACTAAAAGGCTGCGTCTGAGCCCTGACAGGCTTGGAGCTGGCACAGAATTAGAATGATGGGTGAGAAATGGGTTCTGACTGAGAGATATGGAAAGAAGGGTCAAGAAAAGCAGGGTGCATAGAGCAGAGTGATTGAAAGTAAATCTGAAGAAAGAATTGGGGATGTTAATAGAGAAGCTGATCATGGGCACTCATGCAACCCAGAGGGCAGCTGTGTGCTGGATTGCATCAAGAAGAGCATGGGCAGCAGGACAAGAGGTGATTCTGGCCCTTGACTCTGCCCCGCTGAGACCCTGTCTTGAATACTGCATCCAATTCTGGTGTCTCTGGTGTAAGAAAGACACAGAGCTGTTGGACCAAGTCCAAATCCAAAAGTAGAAATATGTCTTCTGTGAGGATAGGCTGAGGGAGCTGGGGTCGTTTAGCCGGGAGGAGACCGGAGGGACCTTAGAGCTGCCTTCCAACACCTGAAGGGATCCTACAGGAAAGTTGCAGAGAGACTTTTCATGAGGGTGTCTAGAAACTGGACAAGGGGGAATGGTTTGAAGCTGAGGAAGAGCAGGTTTGGACTGGAGCTTAGGAAGTTCTTCAGTGTGAGAGTGGTGAGACTCTGGAATGGGTTGCTAAGGGAGGTTGTGGATGCCTCCCCCTTAGGGGGGTTCAAGGCCAGGTTTGATGACTCCAGTGGAGAGGCATGCCCCTACATGGTAGGGAAGTTGAAGTAGATCATCTCTGAGGTTCCTTCCAATCTGAACTATTCTGGGATTTGATGATTCTGTGATCCTGTACTTAGACTCATCAGTCTCACTTAAGGGTGCATACTAGTTCCACTTCCACTGTGCAGACCTTGGCAACCTTTAGTTAGTCATGCCTTAAAAAAAAAAAGTGTATCGAATGAATAGGATGTATGCAAATTTCTGTCATGGTTACTGTTTGTTATGCTAGTTGAGTCCTACTGTGTATTCAACACAGAATATTTTCTGTGACTGTTATTTCCCCAAACCTGAAGGCTAATCACAAAAAAATATAAATGGGTTTAGTATGTAAAATTCCAAACGGTCCCCACACTGAGATTATGTTAGTTCTTCACGCTGGGCCGTAGCTGAATGGAAAGTAAGCATTCTGATCAATAGTACACTGGTGAGCTGATGCCGAGAGGTTTTTTTTTCTTCAACTAAAATGTATATTTCAACTCAAAAATCTTTTCACTGTCTCTAGAGGGCAAAATCATTGACTGTTATGTTTAGAAACTGTCTGTGAATTAAAAGAGTCTGTATGGAATGGAAAGAATGCAGCTTGAGAAATTAATCACTTTTTACTTAATTTAAAATAAATAATGACATTGTAGAAAGCTGCTGCAGTAGATTTGAAGAGAGACTGGTTCTTAGAAAAGCAGAACCAAATTTCTTCCTCTGGTTACAGGCTGGTTTCCAAGTCATACAGGCACAATAGTTTCTGGGTATGTGACAGTATTTTCTTCTGATGTCTCTAAATACATGTTGCACAAGGGCATGATCCTCCTGGCTACTAATTGCAGAATCATAGAATTGTCAGGCCTGGAAGGGACCTCAAGGGTCATCTAGTTCCAACCCTCCTGCCATGGGCACGGATGCCTCACACTAGATCAGGTTGCCCAGAGCCACATCCAGCGTGGCCTTAAAGACCTCCAGGGATGAGGTGTCCACCACGTCCCCGGGCAACCTGTTCTGGTGTCTCAGCACCCTTATAGTGAAGAACAACTTCTTAATATCTCATCTGGGTCTACTCACTTCTAGTTTTGCTCCTTTCCTGCCAGTCCTATCACTGCCTGACATCCTAAAAAGTCCCTTAGCAGGTTTCCCGTAGCCCCCTTCAGATGCTGGAAGTCCACATTAAGGTCTGCTTGGAACTTTCTCTTCTTCAGACTGAAAAGCCCAGAGAATAGACCCTGCTTAGATTTCAAGGCTAGAATTGACTGTTAGACCTTGGTTTCTGTTACAAGTCAGCACTAACTTCATCGCTTCTGTTTGAGGGGGAACATAGGATTTTTGAAAGAGCAACCGCTGTTGGTTAAAGCTTATGGACAACTCATTAAATCTCCTGGTAAATGCCTTGGAGTAGCTAAGTACTCTCTTCATCTCCTTACTGTAGCTGAAATTTGCCTAACTGCACATCCCAGCCTGTACAGATTTGTTGCACCAGATCTTGGCTACTCCCATGGTGGGAATAGTGTTGTAGCTTTTTCTTGGATAAACTGAGTAACTGTATCCATCTACTTTGTTTTCTATATTGAAGGTCTATGTTCCCCATCTGAAGTAATTCATCTCCACCCTTCATATCTCTTTTGCAAGTTTAAGACTTTGGAAGAAAGCTGATTCTGCTGGTTGGTCCCCAGTTAATCTTTCAGTTGTTCAGGTATTACTCTGCCTTCAATTTCAGGTTCGTTTAGCAACAACTGTGAGACAGTGAACTTCTTCGTGGCAGGTTGCTGCTGAGCAGAACTATACCCTCATCCTGCTTCTGTCACGAGGCTGTTTGTATGAAAGTGCATTTCTGTCAGGGAAACTCAGAATGTATCACTGCTATTTCTTTTGGTTTAAGTTGTCCATCTGAAATTATCAGTAACTTGATTTATACTTACCCACCTTCCCCAATTCACTTCAATAGGAGGATGCTGTTCATGGAAGTGCAGATCCTAGTGGGACATAACTGTAGAGACATCCTATTTGGAATGACTCTTTTGTATTTTCTATTTTTCTGTGTGGAAACTTTTAATACATTTCAACACGTGGTGGAGCTGTGCAGTTAAACCACTTTGGAAATCTATATTACTACTCCACAGTGGTTGGTGTCTGTTAAAAAACAATTTTTTTTATATATGGAGCTCCAAAACTACAATAAAAAAAAAAAACAACACACTTTTCGAGTTCCCGGAGTCGCATAATGATATGGGATTGGAAGGGACCTCTGGAGATCAAGTCCAACTCCCCTGCCAAAGCACAGTATCACAGTGTCACCAAGGCTGGAAGAGACCTCAAAGATCATCAAGTCCAACCTGTTACCACAGACCTCAAGACTAGACCATGGCACCAAGTGCCACGTCCAAACCTGCTTTGAACACCTCCAGGGACGGGGACTCCACCACCTCCCTGGGCAGCCNACGTTCAAGTACCTCAATGTCCTTCTTAAATTGAGGGGCCCAGAACTGGACAGCATCACCCAGGGCAGGTTGCACAGGAATGCATCCAGGCAGGTTTTGAAAGTCTCCAGAGAAGGGGACTCCACAACTCTCTGGACAGCCTGTTCCAGAACTGCAGCATCCTCTCACCAAAGAAGTTTTGAGGCAGAACCTCCTATGCTTTAGCTTGTACCTGTTGTTCCTCATCCTATCACTGGGCACCACCAAAAAGAGCCTGGCACCTTCATCCTGACACCCACCCTTCAGATATTTATAGATGTTGATAAGATCCCTTTTCAAACTTCTCTTCTCAAGGCTAACCAGCCCCAGGTCTCTCAGCCTTTCTTCATAGCAGAGATGTTCAAATCCCTCCATCCTTGCAACTCTCTGTTGGACTCTTTCCAGCAGATCCCTGTCACTCTTGAATTGGGGAGCCAAATCTGGACATACTATTCTAGTTGTGGTCTCACCTGAGCAGAGCAGAGGGGGAAGACAACCTCCCTAGACCTGCTGAACACAGGTTTGGGTTTTTGTAATTCACCCCAGGATGCCATTGGTGCTTTTAGCCACAAGGGCAGATTGCTGCCCCCTGGACCACTTTGCTGTCTCCTAGGACTCCAAGGTCTTTCTCCATAGAACCACCCTCCAGCAGGACAACCTCTAGTCTGTACTGGTGCCTGGTATTGTTCCTCCCCAAATGCAGGACTGTGCACTTGTCCTTATTGAGCTTCATGAACTGTGCTTGTTTTCCATAAACCACCATTAGTTGTCAGGAGTAACTCTAATACATAGCCCTATGTCCTTCATCCCAAATTTTCCTAGAAGAGTGCAGCATCAGGCAATCACTTCCCACCCTTACAAAATGTTGAATGGTGATTTTAATTATATGATATGGCCAAGAAGTACAAACAAAGTTAATAGGTTGTTGTTTTTACCTGACAGATGGATTTTGCCCTGAAGATAACTTTCCAAGAGTCTTATTCTTCCTAAATGTTGGGTTGGGGTTGGACAAAAGGACAAATATATTTGACACGAACTATTGTTTGGTGACTCAGGACTGTAACCTGCTTATCAGGTAGCTGATGAAGCTGTTCCCTTGGGGAAATGTACAATCTGGACTGCCCTCAGCAAGGAAGGTTTTTACATGAAGAGAAATCAGAAAACAAACACACAAAAACTAAACAAACAAGAAACCAACCCAAAAAACACTTAAGACAAATTATGAGCCACTGTGGTCTTCCACTACAGTGGCCAAGAAGTGGGACAGTGTGATGCTGCTGGAAGGTGATCAGCTTATGTATGTTATAGGAAAACTTGGGTGAACTACTTACTGAAGAGATGTAACTGATGTCCAAACCCCGGGTAAAAGAAATCTGACTTCTAGAGGTCATGGGAATCATCATTGGATGCTTTGAACAAGACAAAATCCACCAGCAGAGCTGACTTCACTTGGGAGCTGTGCCTGCAAGTTTGGCTATTGAGACTTTTGAGAGCATAAAACGCAGTGTGGTTAGAGAGTGGTGCCACTTCGGCTGTGGCACTTGTCACTGGAACTTCATAACTGCAAATGGCAGCCTCCTCCTTTCTTAAAGGCTGCTTCCATAAAATGAACTTTTGCTTGAATTGCTAGAGAAGCTGCTGGGGTGTGGTTTTTTGTTTTTTTTTTTCTTCTGTGCCAGCTGCATGGTCGCAGAGCCATGTGAGAGCTACTGAAAGATGTCTTAGTGTGCGTGTGCATAGCGAGACCATATCCCAAAATAACAGGAGGAACTTTGAAACCCAACCAAAGTGCTGAGGCCTTTGTCACATTGCCTTCAGTTAGGGGACAAATCAATACTTCAGCTTGGCTGTCCTTTCTGAAGTTGTTTTTAGAATCTTGGTATTTAGGAATCCCCCACAACCAGATGTGATTTCCTGCTTGTTTCTTTTCAGCACCTCCTTGCCCTTTTGTCCCCATCTTGTCAGGGTGTATATGGAGAGCAGTAGCCAATACAGTTCTCCAGGGTTTTGGCATTCACCTCGGAGACTTGGATAGCTAGAAGAAAAAGCTTCTGATTAGTGAGCTGACTTGCTTACATCAACAGCTTGTTCATCTGCAAGATCTGTATGCTTTCATGTCCTTGAGTCCTGAAGGAGGCTAAATGTAGAGCTTCCCTTTATTGTATTTAGTGTTTGCTTTCTTCTGCTTTGCTCTATTTCCTTGAATACTACACAGCCATTTTAACCTTTCCATTGTGGATGCTGAAAAGCTGCAGTGGGAAAGGCACTACATACTTTGAGGAATAAAGGAATTAAATAACCCTGAAGCTGTTACTCTTATGATTGGGGGTTTTTTTTGTTTGCTTTTGTGGGGGAGGAGAAAAGAGTTTCTGTAGGAATAAGGACAGTTCTGTCTGTGGGCACTGAACTGCCAAATGTCTCCTTAAGCATTATAAAAATATGCCAACAGCTTAACATCAAGAAATGATGCAATTAGTGAGGAAAGTCTGTGTGTGTGTATATATGGAAAACTCTAAATCTTCTAACAAATATATAGGATTTATCATAAAGCTACTCTTGGATTATCAACTCCAAGTATTAAACTGTGAGTAAAGCTCTTTTTTCAAATTTATGAATCTGCCTTCAATCATGATATTTTAAAAGTAGTAATTTCAGAGGGTTTTTTTTTTTTTCCCTGCTACCTTTTAGATTTTAAGCTCTTTGGATGATATTTTAGTGACAGATTTATCTGTAAGGCTGGAAACAGGGAATGTAAGCTGCTACACAAGAATGTAAATGAAATGCTGAGTTCTCAGAGCTGAGTTTCTGCAGTAATTCCATCATTTCTACAGTATGGAATTTCAAGAACAAACCCAACTGGTAATGAGAGCCTTGATTTGAAAACTGGAAATTTAGAAGCATAGATACTGGCTTGAAAGAAATATCTTTCCAATCAAAGGAAGTTTTAAATGGATTTCCAGATCAAGCTTTGCTGTGAGAAATGACTCTGTGTGGCCTCTTCATTAATAACCTTTTGAGTTCTGGCTTGCCAGGCAGATGAGCTCACAGTGCAGGAGTCTCACCTCATATCTCAGCAAAACGAGGGATGCTCAGCTGCTGGCAGGGAGTGTGGGTCATTTAGTTCCTTGCAGTAATCTTCTATAATAATTCTAAGAACCTGAGGAACATTTGAGGCAGGCTGGACTGGAGCACTTTCTAGGAATTTGCCTTCATTTCTTTTTTGGAGGGGATATTGAGGACAAGTGCTAAAATATTACTGTCGCTATTTTCCATGTTCCTGGAAGAGAAATTTCCATTCTCACTGAGATCAAGATTGAATGACAACATTGCACAGGCTCTTCTTTCTCTTCTTCCATTGTTCTTCAGAAAAGATCTAGATGGTCTGAAAAGCCCAATTAAATACTTGAAACTATTATAGCAAGACAATCTTGACATAATTCATTTGACAAGGGATGACTGGTTTGTGCCGGGTCTCGCAGCTGGCCCTCTACCCATGTGTTATCACTCATGGGTTCACTG
>VWYK01064851.1:4442-18489 GCA_013399775.1 Semnornis frantzii | reverse complement strand
ATCCACAACCTCCCTGGGCAACCTGTTCCAGTCTCTTCCCACCCTCGCCAGGAAGAATTTATTCCTAATCTCTGCTCTGAGTCTCCCCTCTTCCAGCTCAAAGTCATTGCTCCTTGTCCTGTCTCTACAAGCCCTTGTCAAAAGTTCCTCCCCAGCTTTCACATACTGGAAGGCTGCTCTAGGGTCTCTCCAGAGCCTTCTCCAGGCTAAGTGGTCCCAACTCTCCCAGCCTGTCCTCGTAGGGGAGGTTCTCCAGCCCTATGGTCATCTTCCTGATCTCCTCTGGGCCCACTCCACCAATCCCCTCATGCTGGGGGGCACAACATGAAGACATTTTAAAGTTGTTCTTTCTTGCTTCTGTTCATGCAGCTTAATTTTGCTCTCTGTGATTATCGTGGGCATGATGACAAGGGGATACAGCCCCCTCCTCAAACAGAGGTGTTGATGTGGTCTAGGAAAGTCCTTATGTGTGCCTTTTGGTCCCGTTTAAGTTCCACTTAAACCAGTGATGCTGAAAGCAAGCTTCAAAGCAGGGTTGTTGTAAGCGCATTGTCCAAGTCAGGTGCTTTTGTCACTGCTTTTTTGATTGGCAAAGAGAACTTTGTGCTGACTTGGATGGAGTGAAATCTTTCCTCTTGGCTTCGTGGGCATAGTGAAGAAAGTTCCCTAATAGACTGGAACTGCAGCAGAGTACTTCTGAGTCATTGTGTCTTGGATCAGGTATCCATCTGCCTGGGGAAAAGCAGTACCAGGAACTATTTCAATCTGTACAGTGCTAAGTTGGCTCTTGGTCAGGCTAGTTCTGGGGTTCTAGGCTAGTTCTGGGGTTCTGGGAGTAGGGACAAAATAAAGTGTCCTTTCACAGTGCTGTTAAGTAGTATCTAATGTCTAAGACCATAACTGCTTCAGTTTCAGTCTTCATCTCCCAGAAAGTTAAAAATAACTTTTACTTTTTAGTTAACATACAAGCATTTGGCTGTGCTGAAACCCTGACTAAAAAAGGTGAGTACTGAGTATGATGTGTTCAGCCAGGTTTGGTGGCTCATAGGGCAAGTGGCCATGAGAATACCACCTGGTTTCAATGTTTGCTGATCTATGAAGCTGCTTTATCTGGGTATCTTACACACATCTGCATGCTGTTATTAGTGGTTTCTGTGCCATATTAAAATGCCAAGTTAATAATCTTGCACATCATAGAGATTGTAGAATGCAGTTAGCAAGCTGTGCTGTCAGAAAACAAGACTGCAAATCAGTTAGTTGATGCTTGACCCCGTTTGGACTGCTTTGCTTCACTAAGATAATAGTTCAGCAGACACTGCCAAAGTGAACATGCTGGTGAGTTTGACCTACTATTATTCAGAGATAACTGCAGACTAATTACAACTTTGATCCTTGAGAAACCTCTTCTTTTGACCAGACAGCAGCACAAGTGGCCTGGTTTCATAAACTGACTTTTGTAGGCTTGCCAGGTATAACATTCAGACCTTTGTTATCTGGAAGAGCTGGGGCAGTCCTACATGCAGAACAACTGACATTGTCATCCCAAACCTATCTATTGCTGTCCTCTACACCCTAGGCAGACCAAACACAGAGTAGCTGGTGTCTGGGAAGCAGCTGCACCATTCTCAGGAGAAGTTAGTCATTAAAATGCCACTTGGGAAAAAATACCATCAGTTCATGGTGCTGAAAATTCTTTGCAGTCCACAAAATTCAGAGATCAAGTGAGATTTTGGTAGTGTGGTTCAAATGTTCTTTCCAGATGGTCGAAGCATAACTCAGACTCAGGTATTCTGTCTTCCTTGAATGTGAAGATCGTTGACTGCTAAGTGGAAGGTGACTGGCCACACAGTTTTAGGTTGTGTATGATACTACTGGAGTTGCCATGTTATAAGTCAGATTTACTTCTGAAATAGTGGTGTTTTATCACAGAGTACTAATACTCAGAGATTTAGTGCTTGTTTTCTCAGGTTCAATACTGCATAGAAATCTTTAGCTGACATTCACCATGTTATTAAGCAAATGTTCCAGTATGAGGCATGATTTAGTTTTAGTTTGATTTTCAGGACCATACTTTCTCTTAAAACTCAGTGCAAATAAAATGACTGGATTTAATATTCTTTGTGGCTTTTTCCTGCTATTGAATAAGGAAGTCAATTTATTGTTATTTCATATCAATTTTGGAGTAATATCTGAAAAACCCTTTCCCTGGGAAGTAAGCGTGGCTCTTACATGACAACAGCACTTAGAATTCAATGTGAAATGGTTGTCTCCCAGGTAACTTGTGACAAGACAAGAGGCCATGGCTTGAAGATGTGCCAGAGGAGGTTTAGTTTGGATGTCAAGAAGCAGTTCCTCATGGAAAGGGTAATTAGACACTGGAATGTACTGTCCAGGAGGTGGTGGAGTCGCTATTCCTGGAGGTGTTTAAGGAAAGCTTGGGTGTTGCACTTGGTGGCATGGTCTGGTTGATGTGTGGCATTAGGTCGCAGGATGGACTTGGTGACCTCAGAGGTCTATTCCAGCCTCAATAATTCTGTAAACTTACTCATGAGATCCTGATATGACTTCATGGAGGTAAAGAATTTTGTTTTGGTAGAAAACTAGGAACATCTGATCACTTGAAATATTCAGAAACTAACTTCATACCTTTAACTTGGTTCTCTACCGAATCTGGTAAGATGCCTTTGACAGAAGTGTGCTTCTCTCAGTCTAAAGGCTTTCGGTGTTTTGCGGTTTTGTTTTTTTGGTTTTGTGGGTTTTTTAAACCCCCAAATTCAGACTGGATATAGAATCCCTGATGTTTTCAAGCTGCTTTCCTCCTGGTAAATCACCCCCTTCAGTAACATGTGTATGTTATGCCTGGGTTTCATTTGGTTTTATTTCACTTCAGATGGTGGTGGGTTTTTTTGTTTGTTTGTGGTGGGTTTTTTTTGTTTTGTTTTGTTTTGTTTGGCTTTGCTGTNGCTCTTACATGACAACAGCACTTAGAATTCAATGTGAAATGGTTGTCTCCCAGGTAACTTGTGACAAGACAAGAGGCCATGGCTTGAAGATGTGCCAGAGGAGGTTTAGTTTGGATGTCAAGAAGCAGTTCCTCATGGAAAGGGTAATTAGACACTGGAATGTACTGTCCAGGAGGTGGTGGAGTCACTATTCCTGGAGGTGTTTAAGGAAAGCTTGGGTGTTGCACTTGGTGGCATGGTCTGGTTGATGTGTGGCATTAGGTCGCAGGATGGACTTGGTGACCTCAGAGGTCTATTCCAGCCTCAATAATTCTGTAAACTTACTCATGAGATCCTGATATGACTTCATGGAGGTAAAGAATTTTGTTTTGGTAGAAAACTAGGAACATCTGATCACTTGAAATATTCAGAAACTAACTTCATACCTTTAACTTGGTTCTCTACCGAATCTGGTAAGATGCCTTTGACAGAAGTGTGCTTCTCTCAGTCTAAAGGCTTTCGGTGTTTTGCGGTTTTGTTTTTTTGGTTTTGTGGGTTTTTTAAACCCCCAAATTCAGACTGGATATAGAATCCCTGATGTTTTCAAGCTGCTTTCCTCCTGGTAAATCACCCCCTTCAGTAACATGTGTATGTTATGCCTGGGTTTCATTTGGTTTTATTTCACTTCAGATGGTGGTGGGTTTTTTTGTTTGTTTGTGGTGGTTTTTTTTTTGTTTTGTTTTGTTTTGTTTGGCTTTGCTGTACAAAACCAGACCTAGTTCTGGTATCTGTTACTTCAGTTACGCATCATGGTGCTATCAATTGACCTGATGTGGTCAAATTATGACCAATGCTGAACTGGTTAATTTTGGTGACTGAATTAAGAGGACATGGGACTATGGATACATAAACACAACTAAGTGTAAATGTTCCAGTCATTGCTGCAAAGCCTGAATTCTACATTTCTAGTACATAAGAGTGTGAAAATGCTAAACTACATGTGGAAATACAGTTTTATCATAAGCCTTTTTTCAACTCATGGATGTGCAACTACCAAGTAATGAAATGTAATTAAAATACTGTACCAGAGGATGTGTGATGCAAAAATAATTCCTACTTATGCTGTGCTCTGTAGTGTGATCTAGAAGCTGAACTTAGTTGTGTATTTGACCTGCACACAATGAACAGCAACTACTGGCTTACTGCACTACATGAGCCTCTGAGTCTGACTGCTATCCTGGATAAGAAAGAAACACTGGAGGCTCTGGTTTAGCCCTGAAATTTCTTTTTCAGCCAAAAGTCTTAAGCAGTACTACTCTGACTCCCCTGTTTATAACTTGCTTAGTTTGGATTAATGTTAATTAGCACAGACTTGAACATTAAGCTAATAGTTTGAGTTTATCACCTCCCAATTACTTCAGGAAGAGAGAGGCAATGTTTGCCTCTGGCAGTCTTGTTTTATTAAGATGTATTCAGTAATGACCAAGCTAAAGGCTCAAAGCAGCACACCTGTGTACTCCTCCAGGAGCCAAAGCCCTGAAGACTGGGCTTGCTAAGATCAGAATTTAATGTCCCTCTTAATTTTCCTTGTGCTTCATGCCGCTTCTCATCATTCCCTCGTGAATTACAGTATCTGAAACAGCTTTTTGGTCTGCATAGTTATGGAAAAATTCCAGTAGAACGGAATCAAGGGGCAGGTGTGAAGTGCTGTGTTGTGACTTAACACTGTAATGGGGACCCTTTATTGTCCTTGGTGGTTGCAGCTGCAGAAGTTGTTTGGAGTTCTAGAGTCCAGTTTACAGGCTGTAGTCAAGGACTGTGCAAGAAAATGGAGATGGTGTTACATGTGATGCTTTCCTTAAGAAAAAGACTTCTTTCCTTGAGATGAGCTTCTCTAAACTTTAATAATCACTTAAGGGAAGACACATGCCTATAGTCATCTGTTTTGACTTCTTCATGAATTGCTGCCACAATGTTTTTTCAGTGTTGTTTACTGTGCATGGCAGCTGAAATGGAGCCTCTTTGGAGAGGAGGACTTGTTACACGTTTGCAGTGACAGTATTTTATGGGTCAGCAGGATAAAAGCTCAGTTACTACAACCATCTTGTCACAGGGCATGAGTAAGTCACTGTCTGTTGTCAGATGTAGTAGTATAGAATCATAGGATTCATTGTGTTAGAGANCTCACTGTAAAGAAATTCTTCCTCGTTCATAGTCTCAATCTACCCTCTTCAAGTTTCAATCTATTCTTTTCTGTCCTATCCCTACAAGTCCTTATCAAAAGCCTCTTCCTGATTTTCTTGTAGACTCACTTCAAGTACTGGAAGGCTTCTGTAAGGTCTCCCTAGAGCTTTCTTTTCTCCAGGCTTGAAGTAGTTGCAAGCCACTCAGTCATTGCCATAAATCAGACCCCCTAAAGGGAATATTCAAAACCAGTGTTTATTGTTTTTTATATTTGGTGACAGGAGATAAAATATTTGGTTTTAAAGCCAACACTTCATGTGTTTTGTGTTTCACTTGTATAATGAATACATGAATAGAATTCATGAATCATTTAGGTTTTATGTTTTCTAAAGTGATCTCGGTCTGCTAGGTTTTAAATCTCAGTGGAAGGTGGCTGATGATGTATTCCCAATATTCCCAAGTCAAATTACTCCAGATCAAATTGATTTGAATGTATTATTGCTGTCGATGGCAAGACAAGACNTTAAAAGTCATCTAGTCCAACTGCTCCCTGGAGTAAGCAGGAACATGCCCAACTGGATCAGATTACTTAGAGCCCACACAGATTCATAGAGTGGNGCTGTCGATGGCAAGACAAGACCACAGGATGTTATGGGTTGGAAGTGACCTCTGGAAATCAAGTCCAACCCCCCCAGAGAGAGCAAGACCATGATCTAGTGCAGGTTGCACAGGAGCACATCCAGACAAGGCTTGAAAGTCTCCAGAGGAGAATCGGCGATCTCTCTGGGGAGCCTGCTCCAGTGCTCTGTGATCCTTACAGTGAAGAAGTTCTTCCTCATGTTGAGGTAAAACTTCCTGTGCTGTAGTTTTCATCCATTGCCCCTTGAACTATCACAGTGCACACCTGAGTCCCCTCCCTCTTGACCCTCAGCATTCAGATACTTATTGGTTAGATCCCCTCTAAATCTTCTCTTAATCAGACCAAAAAGCCCCAGGTCCCTCAGCATCTCCTCATAGGGCAGTACTCCAGACCCCTAATGATGCTGTTTTTTCTAATTAGGTAGCAATCTTTCTATGACATTCTTACCTGGAGAAAAAAATAGATGAAAGTCTAGATGAGAAAGAAACTTCATCTGTGAGGTAAAAACTTCCTAGGCATACATATGTTATTACTTAAGGCAGTCCCAGAGCCTTTGCAGTGTTGGAGTTTTATTGGATTCCATAGCTCAATAAAAATTGCTTTTCTCAACAACCCCAGTGGAAGGGAATTTAAGCACTGAGGTTTCAATAGATGTTACATAATTTTGTTCCTTCTTATACTTCTTCAGTGCTACATCAAGTTGGTGACCTTCTGGAAGGGGAAAGGACAGACAGTCTTGCAGATGCCTTTGAGCAATAGGGCAATGCAAGAGGCACTCAAGCCACTAGAAAGCAAGCAAAGGCTATTGCAGGACATGACCAAACCATATTCTGTTAACAAATTACATGAATTCTGTTAGTGCAGGTAAACATTTTAATTCTATGAATGCTTTTTTTGTTGTGTGCCTGTTTTACTGTGAAATCAATCAGAGTTGTATGGAAACACTAAATAATTCATCTGGATCTGGAGATAATGAAGCAGAAAATCTTGAAGGTTTTAACTCTGGAGACAATGTTTTTTTGGAGTTACAAATGCAAAACTGCTTTCCTAGGACTTGTATTTAGGGAAGCAGTTGAGCTCACCCTTTAAAACTTGAAGCGTGATTTAAGATCTGCAAGCTTCAAACAGACCTAAGTCCCTGAGTGAGGGATGCTTTGTTAAATCAAAAAGCTAATCCTCCAGATGCTCCCTCCCAGAACGTATTGATTTTTCTTTAAGCAGCTGGCATGCATCCCTAGGAAGAGCTCTTTGCTTATAAACCTTGATCAAAGATATTCTCTGTGCTACATGCAGGGGAAAACTCAGTAGAGTTTTTCCTGTCGAAATCAGACTAATTTATCATTTGTCTACAGAGTAACGGAATGGCTAAACAAAGTTGTAAATAGTTAAGATTTTTTTTTTCTTCTATCAGTAATAGGATTTAGACAGGAATGTGAAATAAAATTAAGGAACCTGAGAAATATGCAGCTGATGACTGAGTTATACATTGCAGACTTGCTAAACTGAATTCAGGTTAGGTGCTTCTGTAAAATGAAGTATAAAACCTCTGTTGCCATTAATAGGAGACCACATTTAATGAAGACAGAATTGTTCTTCTCTGGACCAAACATGAGGTCACAGTGACTGAACTGTGTGAGTGCTGAACTTGTTATTTGTAAGATTTACCATATGGCTGATAAATACACTCCTACAAGTGAAGGTTCTTCTTATTCACAGACAAAACAACAGGAAGGTTGGCACAACTTCAGTAACATACATCTTGGTTGCATATTCCTTCTCTTAGAGAGGCAAGAACTAATACTATATTGTGAAACTTGAAGGGGAGCAGAAAAAGAATCATTTGTTCATCTTCTGTGCAGAGATCACTTGCTTTACTGACTTCTTCAAAGTGTTTTTAGAGCAATTGACAAACTATCTTTCGAGTGATGTTAGCTCCTTGAGGTATGTACCAGTGTGTTTTGTCAGTGTCGCATTTATTTCTTAGATTTGAGCAAAAAAAATCTTTCTGGAAGCAGAATCACAGAACCTTAGAGGTCAGAAGGGACCTCCAGAGATCCAGCCCAACCCCGCTGCCAAGGGAGGATCACCCAGGGTAGTCGACACAGGAATGCATCCAGGCAGGTTTGGAAAGTCTCCAGAGAGGGAGACTCCACAACCTCTCTGGGCAGCCTGCTGCACGGCTCTGTCACCCTCACTATAAAGAAGTTTCTCCTCACTTGCAGGTGAAACCTTCTATGTTCAAGTTTGTAGCCCTTGTTCCTTGTCTTATTGCTATAGACCACTCAAAAGAGCTTGGCCCCAGCCACTTGCCCCCCACCCCTCAGATATTTGTACATGTTGATCAGATCTCCTCTCAATCTTCCTCTTCTCCAGACTAAGCAGCCCCAGGGCTCAGTCTCCACAGGGGAGATGCTCAAGTCCCCTACTCATCCTCCTGGCTCTCCGCTGGAATCTCTCCAGCAGGTCCCTGTCTCTCCTGAACCAGGGAGCCCAAAATTGGACACAGTATTGCAGGTGTGGTCTCACTAAGGCAGAGTAGAGAGGGAGAAGAACCTCCATAGACCTGCTGGCCGCACTTTTCTTGTTGTGCCCCAGGATGCCATTGGCTCTCTTGGCCACAAGGGCACATTGCTGGCCCAACTGTGGATAGAACAGTAGAAAAGACAACTGGAGAGAATCTGGAAAAGAAATACCCAATATTTTGCCCAGTGTTTTGCAGGCTTGTGGAACTGAGCTAACATGTAGCTGTATGTAAATAAATACATATCTACTAGAAGTTCTTGCACTTAAGAATACTGAAGAGTAAAGGAGAGAGACAAAATCCTGCAATTAAAGCAAAAAATATAGTGTCATCCAAGAGGTTACCACCTGGAGTCATTGTTGATGTGTGTGGTGTTTCATGGGAAGTGTTGCCTATGAATTGTTTTGCTGTCCGAAGGATTCCTGTTAGTGTTACGTGCAGGTTTTTGCCTATTTTAAAGTTGAATCCTCTTAACTATTCAGTTTTGGGGGAAATATTAACAGAGGTAAGCTTCTTAAAAAAAAAAAAATCCATTGTATTTGAATCACAACCTGGACATTTGTCTTTTGTGAGATGCTTGAGATACAGGAGTCTGTGAAACTTAAGAAAAAAAAAAAATCAGTTTCTTGACCCTGAAAGTTAGGAAAGTAAAAGGAAGCTTTTGTTCTGCTTTCCTCTGAAGTGTTTGCTGCTCTCTTCAGGGATAAAAGCACACAGCACAGCAAACAGCTTTGCTAACAGATGCAGCAGATCATCTTTAACATGTTTCCAGTTTTTTGATCTCGATACTATTAGTAAGTTCTTTTTGATTTTTTTCAACATAAGAAATGCCAGGAAGATGGTACAAGAGATGCTACCCTAGAAATACTTTGTTATTGAGGAGATGATGGAAAAAGTCTCAAGGATAACTCTGGTACATGAGAAGGCAGGGGAAGTTTCAGCTTGTTACAGATGATGTGAAGTTTTACTGGTGTTCTCTTGCCCATCAGCAGCTGATCCTTTTGTATCTTTCGTACCCCTAGGCTACCCTCTCTGTTTTTCTAGCTTTTAAAAAGATCATAAATCGTGCTGCCTATATGATGGGCTAAAACTGCACAACTAGCAAGGGAGGGTGAATGAAAACACCAGTACCACTGACACGTACTGCTGTCATCTAGGGCCTCAAGTTGTTACACTCCTGTGTGAAGAGTAGCAGATGCTCCTGTTACCTTGAAGTGTCTTTTTCTAAGCCTTCTGCTTTTAAGCTGGCATCATCTGTTTCTCAGCTCTGCAGTCTTAATTGGCTGAGGATTTGACTGTCCTGAGAAGTATCTGATGCTGCAGTGGGAACTCTTCATTAAAACTCATGATCTTTTTTCTTTTAGCACAACTGCTTCTTTCATCTAGAAGTAGTAAGTAAGGCCAGAATTCAGCTAAATCCTCTGTTGAGCCTTTAGTAGCTCTCTAGAACTCTATAAGTGACAAAAATTAACAGCAGTATAGTGACCTCCGAGAGCTAGATATTCCAGGAATCTTCCCCAGAGAAACCAGGCAGCCACAATAATGGATTTTAGAGACCTGTACCTGCAGCCTTGCCTGTGCAATGCAATGAACAAATGAAAAAACAGAGTTTAGTGCTGTGCAGAAATAATATACATTTCATTACAGAACTTTTGAATTCACTGGTAGGTAACTTTGAGAGATGAATGTCATATTTAAAGATTAATCTCCCTGGGTTACTGACTTGTCTCTGAAGACACAGGAGTTCAATGTTGTGCCTGAATTTGCAAGACAATTTCAATGCACTGGCAGATGCAAACCTGATGGGAGAAGGATACCATCTTGGAGTACACTGTTTCTATAACTTATGACTAGTAGGAAGTAATGATCATTTACCTGAAAGAAGTGCATATATCTCTTTGGTTGGAAAATTGCTTCTCTCCCCTCAGTTATTTTAACCTGCGATGATTTCCCAAGGCTGTTACCTGTGCACTGTAGAAAGCTGAAAAAAAAAATACACTACTGCTTGTAGCTGCTACAAGTCCCTGTAAAGTTCAGTTCAAATTGGTATTTGTCCTACTGTGTAACACCGTAAGGCTCACTAGGCAAGATAAGGGTGTTTGCAGCTTACTGCGGACTCCCTGACAGCACTGTTCAATGCACAAGCAAAGGATACCCAGGAATTCACTGTAGCTGTAATTACAGTGTTCTTTACATTGCTGCAGACAGCAGTCATGCAAGCACACTAGAACTACTAAATGAGATTCCAGTCCTGCTACCCATAACAGGTGTGCTGTGCTTTGATGTCCTTACAGTGCCATTTGGTCATCATGATATAGACATTGATCATGTGAACTGTTTGGCTCTTCCAGAGAAATGGAGGAAGTCATTTAAGCAGGCTGAGATTTACTGGCTAAGAGCTTCCTCACCTTGAATGTTCTCGTTTAAAGACTACTCAGCATTCAGTGCCACGCTGACAGAAATCAGGGAACGCAAGGCACTGCTGTGGGAGCAATGTCCCCCTCCAGAGCTTGATCACTGAGATGTCCAAACAAAGTTCATTGACCAGATCGTTTGCAGAAGAAAATAGCTTACCAAAGCCTGCATTTGACTTGAGAGTGCTGTAAAGATCATTACATTGCCAGTTTTCCATGCTGGCTTTTGTTGTTAGAAACCAAATCCTAATCCCAATGTGGGTTCCAACTCTCTATTGTTAGTGCTTAAATACTTCATGCCTGAAAGAATGAAGAGAGAATCTCTTTTATGATCAATAATCAAATTTAATAGCTTGTGGCTCTGAAGATATTTAGAAAACATTCTTAAATCCTGCTGTGGTCCACATGCTGTTGTACCTTCTAAATAAGGATTTTGTGTTGAAATTGGGGACAAAGTAAAGAAAAACACTCTTAATACATGAATATTATTGTAATGTCTCATGGGTTTGTGCATTTGGTGCACTGTGACCTAGTTACTGAATCATTAGGTAGAGAGCTGCTGATAATTTGTATAGTGTTGTTTTTTGGATTTTAGGGTTCTTTTTCCTAGAAGTTGCTTTGTGAGCCTCAACCTCCAAACACATCATAAGGCACTGGGAAATGCTGGAACTGGACATTGATATGATTGTTAGTCTCCTGTCAGTGAAGTCTCCCTTAGTGCCTTGTGTGTTGTAAGAACGCAGATTCCTCTGTTCAAAACCATCTGCTGTGAGAGCANTTTTTTTTTTTTTTTTTTACTGCTTTCCATCCTTATTAAATTATTTAGTTGCCTTAATTTTCTGTAATTGCTGTCTTTTATTAGAATCACAGCTGCTGAAGAAAGACAAAAAAACTTTTGGTCCTTATTCCTGCTGGAGTATCTTATTCTTTTTTTTTGGTACATTTACAGCTTCAAGCTTAAAGTTCTATCTTGGGTTTCTAGGGCCAAATTATCAGCCAGTAGAAGCTCATGTGACTACCCCTGCTTTGTCCTACTTCTTTCTACCCTTCTATAAGGCAGAGTCATAGAGCTGAGACAATTTTCACTACAGGTTTGTAGACAGTGATCAAATACAGAGGTGTCAAGGCAACAATAGGCAACAAAATGTTGTGAGCTGTCCCACAGTCAGTGTTTCTTGGTTAGCTCACTCTCACCTGAGTTGTCTGAATCTGAGGCTGTAAAGAGACAATTTTCTGACAACAGGCTCCAGTGTTTTTGAGTCATAGTTCTCCTTTCTTCTGAGTCAGCTAGGAATAACATCAGGGAAAAAATTTATCTGAGTAGTTTGTTGCCTTCTGATCCTGGCTCCTCATGAATCAATAAATGCAAAGAAACTTGAAAATGAAAAATAAGGAAAGGAGAACTTGCCCTGGTCTTTATTTCTAAATAAAATAAGGGATTGTGTTGCTTCTAGGAGTGTAAAGGAGACTATGGAGGAAAGCCAATAGCTGCATGTGATGTTTTTCAAATGTAATTCAGTTATTCCAGCTGTTCCCATGTAAGGCACGTGTTGTGCATACTGTGGGCTCAGACGGCAAACACAAACTTACTCCTGCATCTTCTGCTGCTAGCAGGCAGATTTAGTTTACAAGGAAACTTGGAGTAAATGCTAACAAATGAGTGTCTTTCAGCTGCTTGCTTTCATCAGCCTGCTGCTACTGTAGCTTGGTGAGCTCCACAGATCTGTACTCTTAGTTGTTGAGACTCTTATTCTTTCACATTCTGCTCCTTGAATGTCTTCTGATGCTTTACATATAACTTTCATGTTAGATTTCCAGAATTCTCTTAATTCCTAATACTTCTCAATTCACGTTAAATTTCCACTGAGTCTCAGCACTTAAATCTGTTATTTTGTGGTTAACATCTTGACTCCTAAAGCATTCACTGCATTTAGGATGGGATTGCCTATTAGAGACTTACGTCTTGATTATGAAATGCAGTTTCTTTTCGATTTCCCAGTATTTTTTTTCAGCTGTGCTTGTGTAGAAGACCTTAGAGGAAACACAGAAGATTAATTTTTGAAACAAGCTCTTCATGTTGTTTGGTCTGAAAGTCAAAGAAATCTCACAGGGTTGTCCCACTCAGTTTGTTTATGTCTTTACTTAGGCTTTAAAAATATCTTTCCATCTTTCAGATAGACTAACAGCTTCTGGCTTGTCATCCTCGACTGCTCTGAGATTTGAAACTGTTTCCAATAGCTGATGTTCCTCTCTTTGCTATCTTTCATTTCAATTGAAACTCTCAGCTACTACAACTCAAGTATTTGTATAGGAAGAAATGTCCACACTGTCAAGATGTATTTTTCCAAAGTAATAATGCAAAATTGCATGCTGACCAGTAGTGAGGGAGGATAACAAAAGCACCATACATCTTTGCTGGCTCTTCTGAGAGCACTGTTTTGTATCTGGCAAACTGTAAATGGCCTTCTGCTGGTGGAGAAATAAGTGAGATAACTTAGAAAGCTCTTTTTTATTTCTTTTTTGTGGGGGCAAATTACAGAGGGTGGATAAGTCTGCTGTGCTTCACACAAGGGAGAGAGTATTTGCAGGGTGAAGAATATTTTCTGGTCTGTGGGCTGGCCACAGCATGCAGTGAGACATACAATCATAGAATGGTAAGGTTGGAAGGGACCTCAAGGATCATCTAGTTCCAACCCCCTGCCATAGGCAGGGACATCTCCCACTAGTACAGGTAACTCAAGACCTCATCCAACCTGGCCTTGAACACCTCCAGGGAGGGAGCAGCCACAACCTCCCCGGGCAACCTGTTCCAGTGCCTCACCACCCTCACTGCAAACAACTTCCTCCTGACATCCAGTCTAAATCTCCCCTCTGCCAGTTTAAACCCATTGCCCCTAGTCCTGTCATTACAAAACCTTGCCAATAGTCCCTCCCCAGCCTTCCTGTAGGCCCCCGTCAGATACTGGAAGGCTACTCTAAGGTCTCCTCAAAGCCTTCTCTTCTCCAGGCTGCAGAACCCCAACACTCTGTCCTCATAGCAGAGCTGCTGCAGCCCCCTGATCATCTTTGTGGCCCTCCTCTGGACCTGCTCCAAGGACCTGCTCCAACACTTCCACGTCCTTCATGTGCTGGGGGCTCCAGAACTGCACACAGGACTCCAGATGGTGTCTGAGGAGAGCAGAGCAAAGGGGGAGGATCCCCTCCCTTGCCCTGCTGACCACACTGCTCTTGATGCAGCCCAGCACTCAGTTGCTTTCTGGACTGTGCTCACACCGCAGGCTCACGTCGAGTTTTTCATCAACCAAGCCCCCCAGGTCCCTTTCCTCAGGGCTGCTCTCCAGTCATT
>VWYK01064840.1:0-11111 GCA_013399775.1 Semnornis frantzii | reverse complement strand
TTAATTTACCCCATCCCTCTACAGGCCTTCAAATACTTGAAAGGGGCCTACAAGAAAGCTGGGAAGGGACTTTTTGCAAGGGGTTGTGGTGATAGGATGAGAGGCAATGGATTAAAACTTGAAAAGGGTAGATTTAGTAAGACACCAGAACAGGCTGCACAGAGAGGTTGTACCCCTTCCCTGTAGGTGTTCAAGACCTGGTTGAATGAGGCCTTGAGTAACATGGTCTAGTGGAAAAATCTCCTTTCTGCAGCAGAGACGTTGGAACTAGATGATATGTAAGGTCCCTTTCAACCCAAAACATTCTATGAAACTACAACTATACAAAATTAAATTTCTTTCAGAGAGCTGCAAGATCTTGCTTGATAACTTTATGGACTTAATTATTTTTCCTTCCTACTATGGTTCTCTAACCTGATCTATGTGTAGCTTTCAGAAGCTTCTGAAGAGCCTTGCACCCCATAGGTATTTTTGACCGAGTATTTTAAAGCTTATATGGCATTTTGGCACAGAATTAAACACTAACCAAAACCCAAAATTCAAATGCTAACCCTAAATACTCCCTATCACACATTCACGGCCAACATTTTGTTTCAGGACCCTAACTCTGTTTGAGTTCATTTGTTTATTTGTTCAAGCAGTTACAGAAACAAATAGCTGAATAAAATCTACCTCAGTCATTTGAGGTACACCGATAAAACTGATATGTCAAACACTTGAAAAAAAATAATCATCTAACTGTGATATTCTCTAAAGAAGAGATAGTGTCCATTAGAATAATAAGAATTAGTTTTATTTCTTAAGCACAGGATCTATTATAATTTTAAATGTCTTATGGTATCCAAGATGCCTCCATAATAGAGCCAGAAATAACACAGGAACTGTGAGAGACTTGCACCTTCTCAGCTGGCAGCAGCTAATATAAGATCAGATACCTGTATTCCAGCTGGTGAATTGCTCCCTAAACATACCACAGCTGAGTAGATATTCACATCGTAGCCCATGGAGGATCCCACATTGGAGCAGGCAAATATTCCTTGAAGGAACAGCAGACAGTGGAGACCTTAGCCAAGTGCAGTCATATCCTGACAGGAACTGTTGCCTTTGGGAGAGGACCGATGCTGCAGGAGTTCCTAAAGGACCATAGCCAATGGAAACCACCCATGCTGAAGCAGTGAAAAAGTATGAGGAGGACACTGGAATTCAGGAGATAAACTAAAAGAATATGTCGATAGAGATCCTCAACAGAAACTGAGATTTACTTACCCATATTTGTCTGAGACGTCTTTCTGTAGCTATTCACAAAAAGGCTCAGATTTTTATGAAAGGAAAAAGAAAAAATATTTTCCTCACGTAATACTGAAAATTCAGATAAACACTGAAAAGTAAAGTATGACAATATTGCATAAAGATGTCATTACAAATTGAACATTTGTTCTTATCTCATTTACTTTTTTTTGAATCCCCTACCTACTGAGAACTGAAACAATTTAGGGAGTATTTGACCTGCCAGATAGTCCCATTAATCTGCACTCTCACCTTCTTTGCTCCATTCTACCAATAACTAACACAGTCTTTTCAGCATCACATACTGCAAAATAGAATAAACAAGTCCAGACTGTGTTAGGTACCTATACCGCTGCAGCTACCAAAGCACAGAATCAGGCACACAGTACATTGAGTGATCACATGTGGCACTTACTAAGATAAACTCCTAGCAAAATATATTACTCTAGCCAGAGCTCTAGGCCTCTTAACTGGACTATGTCTAGTAACTGATCTAACTTTTTCAAGTCTTGTATTGGTTTCTCTGTGCTCTACTATGTAACTCTATTTCTCTGTAGAACTACAGGGTAGAGATGTCCTTTAAAAAAAAGTCTGACAACTATCTGGATCGAGAAAGGAAGCAATCATAGTGGGCTAACAGATTATTTTCTTCATAACCTAAGCACCAAGGAATCTTGGATGAGAGAAAAATTGGAGTACTACAGACATTTTGACAATCTACGTAATGCATAACTAAATTGTACTATGAAAAAGTATTCCCTGTCTAAATTATAATAAAATGTCAGAGTGTAAATATTGTAAAAAACAGTCTCTGAAAACAAATAGCATACTTGTCAACACTCTGACAAAAACTTGTGATAATGATAGCGACTGTTTTATGAATATATATCTATGCAGCATGCTGAACTTTCTGAATCAACCCATTTTATTGTTTTAACAAAACTTCATCATTGTTCCTAATTATCCAATTTTAGAATATACAGTAATAATTTTAATTGAAAACATGATACACTGAAGATTAGAAAGTTTCTACTCTGCAAAAACATTCCATATTTGAACACAATAGGACGACTATTTGGTACATGTTAAAATTGGGTCCAATCTTTGTACGGTGCTCTACTACAACCTAAAGCTTAAGCACTTTCAAAATTTTGTTTAGTGCTTTTATTTGAAGTTTTGAAATAAAACAATATTTTATTTCCATTAATGGGCTCCTAACTTTTTAACATATTTGTCCATTATCAGTTGTGAGCCAGTGCAAACGGGGTTCTCTGCCAAACGTTAAGCGTTGATCACATCCTTCACAGTTTTGCATCAATGCAACTATTGAATCCTGTAAGTAGCTACCACCAGCTTTGAACTAGCTTATATTCTTTAAAAAAAAATGTTTAAAGAAATACATATAGTGTGATTATTCTGATTCATCAACCTTTTACAGGCAAGGTTTGACATTCAAAATATATTTTATTTTTTATATGAACAGTTCAATATCACCACAGTGTCTCACCTTTGCTTATCGGAAATTATTGAATCATAGAATGATTTAGGTTGGAAGGGACCTCGAAGATCTAGTTCCAACCCCACACCATAGACAGGGACACCTCCCACTAGAACAGGTTGCTCAAGGCCTTATCTAACCTAGCCTTGAACACTTCCCAGGAGGGAGCATCCACAACCTCCCTAGGCAACTCATTCCAGTGTTTCACCATCCTCACTGTAAAGAGTTTCTAATTAGTTTAAAGCTCATCTCTTCCTGTTTAAAGCCATTACCTCTCATTCTGTTATTACAAGATCTCACAAATAGTCCCTTCCCAGATAGGCCCCCTTTCACATACTGGAAGGCTACTACAAGGTCTCCTCTAAGCCTTCTCTTCTACAGGCTGAAGAGCCCCAACTCATGGGAGAGGTGCTCCAGCCCTCTGATCATCTTTTGTGGCCTTCCTCTGAACTTGCTTCAGCAGTTCAATATCCTTGGTATTTCTAGCTGTGATGTTTTAACCATTTAAATTGAGATTTACTACTGTACAATACTACTCAAGTATAGGACTTTTTTCAGCAATATTCTGTAAGCTTCATGACACTTCTTTTTATTTAGCATCAATTCTTAGCTCTCTTTATTCAAAGTTCACTTCTCTTACAGAAAAAAAACAATTTCTGTTTACTTAGGGAATTCCTTGCAATCATAGATTTCACTGTAAAAACAATCTTTTTATGGTAGGATTTGCTATGTTAACAATAAGAAATTAGTTTTTCCCTTGATTTTTATTGTAGTTTTCATGCACATTTGAAACATTACGTTAAAGAGCATGAGAACATGGTCAAAATGACGATTTAGGGAATGAAACATCAGCAAAATTCACTAATCTATGAGGTGACTGATTTTTGTTCATGGTAGATGTAGTGGTAAATAAAAATACAAGAGTTCCATTCTACACGGACAACTACCACAAGGAAGTGCTAAACTGTAAAATTGTTTGTAAAGTTGATTCAGCTGTTATTTCTGTTTCTATATCTTAAACTACTACCCTGGTTGCCTTCTGACTATGTCCTAGATTAACACAGCCTGCTCTCACAAACTTCCTGCCCCCTACACAGATGGGAGAGAAAGTAACACATAAAAAACCAGGCTGAGATAGGAAATTTTACAACGCACAATTACCTTGGCATATTTGCAGTAAATGCCCAGCAAATTGCAGAAGCCAGCAACTGAACAGTTCCCACTACCCAAGCATGCAGAAGCCAGTCCAGCAGAAAACAACACTGCCACAAAAACTGGATACCAGAAGTAATAACTGGAACAGGAAGCCTCTCATGTTACAATCTGAAATTCAAGTCCCATGATGCTCTGTTCCAGTCAGCATTTTCATTTTGAAGATGGCATGATACATACAGTAATTGCAATGGAGCATGACAGAGGTAAAATTCACGTCCTCCAGCCTAGGCCAGCAGGACCTTGGGTCATTTTGAACATTGCCCTGTGGAAAAGTACTCCTGTTTCCCGTGTGCTGTTGTGAGGTGTTTTGGTTTGGTTTTTAAATGAACCACCAGGGAGCAAGTAGTAACAACATGCTGCCTTCACACTGTTGCACCTGGTACTTTACTATCTGTGTAAGAAGTGTGCAAATACAATGCAACTTATACCTGCTTTGCTGAAGTGCTGGTGATCATGCAGACTAAACAGAAACCTGAGACTTTTGGTGGCAAAGATCAAGGAATTAAGGGAAAATTATTTTCACCTCAGGTACCCCTACGGGTCTTTTGTTCAGAAGTCTGGATGAGGCACTTAGTGCACTGGTTTAGTTAATTACAAGGGGTTAGGTGAAAGGTTGGACTCAATCTCAAAGATCTTTTCCAACCAGGTTAATTCTGTGGTGGAGTCACCATTCCTGGAGATGTTGAAGCAATATGTGGCCATGGCATATTGGAAATGATTTAATGGCCATGGTGGTGTTGGGTTGAAGGTGAGGCTGGATGATCTTAGAGGGCTTTTCCATCCCAAACAATTGTATGACAACATAATACCACTCCCCCACGAGCTTTCAGTTCAGCCAAGTACTTGAGCTCATCAGAAGTGAGCAGAAAGAAGACAGAGAAGCCCAGCCTAAGCAAGGAGGCTAAGCTAACACTCCTAGGCGATGTTGGAGTAAACATCAAGTCTCTAGCCTAGCTAACCGGGGGGCCACNGATGTTGGAGTAAACATCAAGTCTCTAGCCTAGCTAACCGGGGGGCCACCAGGCCCCCCGGCCTTTGTTTCCTTCACCATTCACCCAGTGTGCACCATGAGGACTCACCAGCAATCAGTGGAGAAGGATCCCTCTGCCCAGTTGGGCACAACTTGGGGCTGCTGTTTTTCCTGTGGCAGATTATAAAGGAAAGTGGGCAGGGAGGGCAAAATGGTCACACCTGGAGTGGGAGGAGACTCCAACAGAACCCAGGTGCTCTGGGTTTGGGGGACAAAAGGGAAAACTGCAGTGTAGGGTGGGAAAGGGGAGGTGGTGCTGCAAGGAGGGAGAGGGAGATGAAGGGAGGAAAATGGTGAGTAAAAAGATTGAGAGGAAAGGATGATGATGGGGGAGAGGAGGGATTGAAAAAAAAAAAAGGAAAAGAAGAAACAAGATGTTTCTGGTTCTGTTCTGGCAGGGGGTTGGACTACATGATATTTTGAGGTCACTTACAGCCCCTAACATTCTGCGATTTATGATGACAGCCTGACAATGAAAATCAGCAGCAGACCCAACTCAACCCATGACAAATAATTAGTCTTCTATTAGCTACATTAGAAAAATAAATAAAGAATATTTGTTAATATTTATTAATAGCAAGCACATGGTATGGTAAAAAGGGCAAGTAAGTTCTGTGGAGGCAATTATTTCACCTATAATTATTGCAAATAACTTTTGCAAAACAAAATATTTGTTCTTTTGGGGTTTTTTTCTGAGGAACAGAAATAGGTACTGATTATACACTATGTTTAAGGGTCAACTAGTTTAAGATCATCTGAGTTACACAGAGTAACACTTAGACCTTTGCTGGCTGAAAAATGTAGTTCTTTGCCTTAATATAATCTTATTCTCAGATAAAATAAATTTAGATGAGATAGGTGAAAATAAATGGGAGGAGTCTAAGACTCTTGAATAACTCCCATTTCTTTAACTGAAACATGATTTAAATGTTCCTGAGCCTATTTACTGCAACTCAGTATTTTCTGCCACACAGAAAAGAAAATAAATCTTTGTGAATGCTATAGAGCAGCAAATAGCAGCAGTCTAGTCTTTGTATTATTTTCTCATCTATTTCTAAATTATAGTCTTCAAATACCTCTAGTCTGTATCAAATTATTGATACTTGAATAACCTTTTACTTGATCTTACCATTGTTGGGTTAATTCTAATTTGCATTCACCTAAATGAGTGTTCACAATCTATTCATCAAACAGTTTGTTCACCTGTTTGATTTATAAGCAGAGATATTTTTATGAAGATTCTAAACTGGAGAAGATGGCTGAGTGAAAAAGAAGTGCTTTACTGAGGCTTTGCATATCCACTGAAGTTTACACTGGAGGGGATTCTGTAGGGGAACCACACAAGAACTGCAGAAATACTTTTTTGCTACATGAGATGCCATTTGCTGCCAGCAATCATTTTGGGATTACCTCACTTAATTAGTTTTCTGCCACTGCAGGACAGTTGGGCATCATGATGTACTGGTAGCTCTACTCCTGAAGCACAGAGAACAGTGTCTTGGCTATCAAAATACTGTAGAAGAGCTAAAAATCTCTTTTACAAAATCAAATTGACTAAGATGTGTATGAAGTAAAATTAAACTCTGTCTTTTTTGTTTGTTTTGGTCTTGAATTCCTTGAACTCTCTAATATCAGACAATCTGACCAACAGAATAAGATAGAAAGTTCTCGAACACAGCTATAATAAGTTGCGTTTGTGTCCTGAAGTTCTGTTAAGGAAGTGTAGAAATACTACAATGTGAAGAATATTTATGAGTTCTTTTAATCTAAAATGTACATGATTAGCACTTGATTTATGTCTGGTGAAGTTGGCATATATCTGGAAATATTCAGACAGAAGAGTGGATAATTCTGAAATCAGTTAGGAAGATCAGAAAGCATAAAACATTGTGGCTTTAACAAATGTTGAAGCTTTGGATTCTCATTTATGGTTTAGATTAGCACATGATAGACAGGCACAAATGTTATGAAAATAAACAGAAAATTATCTTTAAAAAATGTTTAATGTCATCACATCACTGTGTAGAGTCATTGTGAGAAGAGTTAGAAACTTTAATCTGCTTTTCACTAAAAGAAATGGTGTAGAAAAATAGCTCAGGTGCTGCATGGATAGAGATCCAGTTCTCTGTTAAATGATCTGCAACACTGTAGTTTTAGGACACATATTTCTGCAGGGTTTGGCTAGGATAAGGTTAAGTCTTTGGGTTTGTTGCAGGTTTTTTGGCTTGTTTTGGTTTGAGTTTTTCACCTTTGCAAGAAGCTGGGAAAGAATCGGGACCAGCCAATGGGCTATTGAATACCGTAACAATGCCGTGCCTGCTATGCAGTGGAAGGACTGGCTGGGGCAAGTGCCTGTGCTTTTGACAAGTGACTGTGATGGGGCATGGGCAGCAGGGCCTGAGCAGGTGGCCACGCTGTGTTCTATATCACACTGGTTTATACTACTTCATCAGTATTATTGTTCTCCCTGATTGTTGTTTTCTCTTTATGCTGTTCTGTTAAGCTTTCCTTTTCTTAGCCCACTGATTTTGTCTTTTCTTCCCCATTGTCTTTTGCATCCCACTGGGGAGTAAAGAGCATATCTGTGTGAGTGACTGCAGGGGGCTCAGATTCCAGCTGGGCCTGAACCACAACAATACTGTGTGTACTTCATCCTACAGTTCACTGGGTTCAATTGTTCCTGTATTTTGTTCCAACTTTCTGTGTATATTTGTCATATATTTATAGGACATTAAAGAAATATGTGGTGAAATGAAAAAACAGATTGAAAGTCAAGTAATTGTTTTCTGTCTTGATAATCCTCCAAGTCAGGCCTGAGATGGGACCAAAATTCCACAAGGGCAAGTGCATGTCAAGGAAATCTGTCTTAAGAGTTATCTGACAGCAATGACTCTGTTGCAAACTAACCAAAGCCAGAAACAAGACTGTTCTTTATAATGCACAGTCCAACTGACTTTCTATTGACAAATATTTACTGCTGTTAATGGAAAGTAAAAAGGCAAAAATATTTCTTCATTAAAGCTAGGAAAATCTTGATAGTTTTGATAATAAAAGTTACCACATTCTAACACTTGATAATACCACTGTGTTTGTTACCTTGTTAGTTATTTTCCTTAGAAGCCATTCTTCCCTTTTTAACTTCAGTTTCCGGACAGACTTGTTTCTTTCATAAATTCCTCTGAATGGGATATGAGACAAGGATCAATGACAACATAAAACCAGCAATGAAAGTTAGGTAATTATTTACCAATGAAGAAGAAAGGACAAAACTAGATAAGAATATAGGTCCCAAAAATGGGACCTAGGAATAAAATTAGAAGAGTTCCCAAATAAATTAAATAATTGCTAATTCAAGGACAGAGTAAACGAGAGGTAGAGTTGTTCTCTAGCTTATTAGCTAAACAAGAAGTGAATCTTGTTAGCTTATGTAGATATCATGTTGTTTTGAACTGGAAGTAATCTCTACACTAGAACTATGAGGACAGGAAGAAAGGTATCCCCAATCTACACTAGAATTTGAACTATGAGGACAGGAAGAAAGGTATCTTATCAGGATGACATTGTATCTTAGCAACTACAAAACACAGGTGAGATGGGAGAATCAGTGTCCTCCTTCAACATAAAAAATAAAAAGGTAGGGTAGAGAGTAAAATTTTCTCTTTGATTCAGAATCATTGATTAATAGGGAAAATAATGGAAAACCACTCCCCTCAAAACAAACAAAATGAAAAAAAAACACACCAAAACCAAACAGGATTAAAATCTCACAATGTTTTTATTTACTTTGAAAAGACTTTGCCTAAACATGTTTTATCAATAACAGAATAAGGAATTTAGAGAGCTGTATGACCTAGACAAGAAAGAGAGAAGCAGCAAAAATATCACATCAATATTAAAATGTATTATGTTGCCTAACTACTGCACATCTTTAATTTAGGGAATGCACAACAGAGACTGAGGGTTCATACAACCAAAGTATGAGTATTTAGGAAAAAATGGTAAAATATATGATGTAGTTCTGTTGGTCAACTGAAAAATTTCTTCTTTTGGAACAGAAGGTGCATACAACTTTAATGAGTATTACTTGCATACAAATCTGTTTTCTATGTGATAAACACCCTAGTGAGATCAGCTAGAAGCTAGGAAAATGAAAATTAATACTGGACACTGCTACTGGCAACAGATTTCTGTCTCTTTTCATGGATGTAATGAATTTACAAGCTTGTCATTTGTGTGACAAATAAACCTTCTCCTCCTAATCAGAAAAATCAAAATTAGTAGTCAGGATAAAACATTTTATAAACTTCTTGTCTGCAAAACTCTTATGTTTATGCAAACTGGTAAACACGTACAGTTTTCTTACAATGCTGAACTTCCAAACACACAAAATCCAAACAAATCAATGTTTTAAAAGCAAAAGTAAAAACTAAAAAAAAAAGAAAAAAATCTAAACTCCCCCTACATATAGGATTTGTTTAAAAGAAATGCTGAAGGGTCAGTTTAATAAGAAGTGCAAAGCAGCAAGCTATCAGTATGGTAATTAAAATCAATGAGTGTCCATAACTATGCTTGAAGATGTGAAGAAGGTTAAAACTAATTAAAAATACCACAAAAGGTCCTTCTTTAACGATTGAAGAGATGCCTTGGTGGATAGCACTTTGCAACCTGGTATCAAGGGAAAACAGGTTCAAAGAAGTCTTACAAAATGTGTAATTTTTATGCACAGAAACATAAAACTGTTCAAATACAGCTTTATGTATTCTGTGTTCGAATACCATCAGTTCTCTAAGCTTCTGAACCTATTTCTGCTAAAATGAATGAGAAGGCTGGGATCAGGCTCTACTTTTCCTGTTGCAGCAGGTGATGCAATTATAAAAGCTAATTTAGATAGTAGTTTGCTGGATTGAAAGGATTGTGTTTTGGGACCAGAGAACTATTTGAGAGGCCCTTATCTTCAAACTGGACAGGTTTGCCTGAGAGATTAAGGGGTTTTGGCCTTCTGTGTTTATGCTCTCTCACATAAACAGCATGGAAGCATATTATGTGCTGTATGCTGTGTTCATCATCACTGTAGAGAATACTCAGAAGTGATTACATTTAATAAGTAGTCAGAAATTTAAAAATATTTCACCCAGGCCTTCTCTTGCTAGTATGAGGAAGTAAGAAGTTAAATCTGGTAGATTACAGAATAAAAAAATGTATTTAATCCTACTGATTGGAGACTAAAATTGTACTTTGATACAACCATTTAAATCGGGAACCATCTTGAAAACTTAAACTAAACAATGCCATCTTTCTTCTCTGGAAAAACTGAATATGGATTTGATTTTATATCTGAACTACAAATCACTACTCGGATAGTAAATTCTGTTTTCTGAAGAAAGTCTAAATCATATTCCTTTTATTGTGTATCCATCCCAACACTATAACAAAATACATCTCTGCTGCAAGCAATTGGAGTGCAGAGATATTTATGAAAAAAAATCACAGTACCAACTTCAGTCATAACAATAAGTTTTACTGCTTTTTATTCTGGTTGACCTTACAGTCAACACAGTTAAGAGATTCACATGTGGATCCATTTCCATCTTGTGCATCATCTGAGCTGTTTGCTATATTCACAGCAATGACAGCTGTGCAAACACAGTGATGGCATTAGGGGGCACAGGTGCAAACAAAGGACTAATTTAGCCTGCAAAACCTGCATTATTGGTGATAATAGATGAAATGGAAAGGAGCCAACTTGATTATCAAATCACAGGCTAAATATGCAGGACTGATAAGAATATCCAAATGTTTATTTAAATGGGAGAATATGGGATGAAAATCCTTTTATAGACAATAAACCTGCATTATAAGTGAATTTCTTCTCTATTCCTTTCACAGAGTCAGTTTCTGAAGTAGCAATGTACTAGATGAAATAAAATGAAAATGCTAATGCATTAACCTCATGTCAAGAGAGTATCAACATCATGTTTATGCTGCAGAACAATATTAGAGAAATTATTTTGCAGAAATGTGATTGGATATGCAATTATGTTTATTGAAAATAAAATGGTAAGATAATAAGGTGTGTGTATA